>NW_022994837.1:395000-464053 GCF_902806645.1 Magallana gigas | reverse complement strand
CGCTCCTAAAACACAAACTTTCTTTTTGTGGATTCAGCTTACCGCTGATTGGCTGCTGTTGCAGCAGACAAATAAGATATGCACGCACAAAAATGAACTTATCAAAGATTGAGTTGAGTTTATTTCAACTGTTGGAATTTGGGTATTTTTTTTTTAAATGTATACTTGTGACAAAACATGTATGTGGTACATACAGCTGTAGCTTTATGAAGAAAATTTTGGTTAGACCATATATACCTATCATGCAAGTAAATGATATTTACAAAAAACTTGCCATTTATGGCGCACGAAATATACGCTAGTTTTATAAAGATTGACATACATGTAATGTACCACATTCTGTGAAAAATAATCTATTAAAAATTCTTCATTAAGTTTACTCATACATGTTTTATGCTTATTACGCATAGTATTGTTTTTAAAACATGTAATTTATAAGAAAATAAACAAAAACCCTCGCTAAATTTATTTGACAAAAAAAACAAAACACAGTAGAATTGATAAAAAATGGTATACCAGAACCTAATACCAGTACATGTACTTTGACGCTGTTCGGTGGGTAATATTCATTTGTAATTTACGAATTGAAATATTGACTGTTGCACTACAAGTACGGTACCGTAATAAACTCTCTCTCTCTCTCAAACTCTCTCTCTCTCTCTCAATTTGATAAGTGTTTATACCTATGAAAATTTTTTAATATTATATTATGACTTGATATGCAATTTTTTGATCTTGAACTGCCTTAATGTTATATCATGTATTGGGATATGTCATACTTATTACACTGCATGGTCAGTGTTTTTTTTACAGAAATACTATGCATATGTTAATGTAAACACAGCTATTACTAGTACATGTATGTAAACACAGCTAATTATTTTTTTTTTTATTTCAGCTCAAAACAGCCTCTTGTTACCACATGGCTTTTACCGGTACCTGTTGATTCTTGTGGGTCAGCTCCTGAGATTAACCTGTCACCTCTATCCACATGCATATTCCTTGTGTTCTACAGACTATTTACCGGTAATTCAAATTAAATCCGATAATGCATGAACAATAATGGAACTTGAAGAAAGCATCATGCCATGTTGTGGTTTGTGTTTGATAAGAAATTATGAAAACAAAATTAAGGCTGTTTAAAGAAATTCATAATTGCTGTAAAAATTTGTTTTTCAATAAAAGTATGCAATTATGTTTCCTTTATTTTTTATTTCATAAAGATATTTAGATGTGTTTACATAATTGAAACCCCCCCCCCCTCTATTTAATTGTCTGCATTAAGATTACATGTAGGATATGTAAATGTACATTTGACTTTGAAATAACATCTGCTATGATAATTACTTTTAAAATGAACAAGAAACAACCTATTTCTACCTTTCTAAGGTATATATGCAGAAAAAAAGTAGAAAAACATGTCAAATTTGAACATTTTTCATTGAAATCAACTCTGTCTTCAGCTACCTGGGTGTGTTTGAATTTAATTCTAATTTAAGGCAGATGTCTAACTTGTAGGTTGTAACTTACTGTTTTAGCATGGTTAGAAGGAGACTAGAAATCAGAATAGATTAGATATTCACTAAATATGATTGTTAGCTTACTTTTTTCATGAAAACAAGAAATCACAAGCAGGACAGCTGTCTATTTGTTAATTAAAATGGTACAAATCATACAATAAACAAATAAAGATCAAATTTTAGAATCATTGATGATTGTTTTCAAATATGTGTGAGAAATTACTCAAGGAAATTGCCACACGTTTCATAAAATTAGGTAAAACATTTCAAACCATGACTTTTTATGAAAATCAAAAGATTGGGGGGGGGGGGGGTATACATGTAAGGGTATTTCTAAGTGATGTGAAGCTTTTATCATGATTATATCATGTAGGCATATGTTGTATTGTATAAGGTTTCTTTTTAAAGGTGGTTGAACAACAGTTGACCTCTAAAAGGTCAGGTAAAGATGTTTTACTATGGAGAACCCTGTAAATCTGTGTTTACTAAAGGAAATTGGAAATGGTGGGTTCACTTAAATGGCCATATTTTTATTAAACCTCAATGGAATTGGCAATATGTAGTATTCTTTTTCTCAGAATTGCTTTAGCTTTCTTATTCTAGGACAAACCGTCTTTTCATAAAAATGTTAGTGTACTAAGTTAAAGGTACAAGGAACAGTTTTGGATAAAGTAACGTCAATATTTTTGTAAAATTGAGAGTGACTGTACTTGAAGGTTTATCATTGTTGCGTAGATTCATGAAATGAATTTTAATGATTATCAATAGTTAGAGGGATGTCTCTTGTTGGAATTGGTAAGCAATATTAAGGCCCCTAATTTTAAGTACATGAGAAGCACAAATAAATTGTGAAACTTGCGGCTATGACAGATGTGTTGACTTTACAGTGAAATTGAAGGTTACAAACGGGAGGTTATATAACATGAAATGTAGGTGGATGGAATATTATATGCCTATTTAGTATTTACTGGGTATGAGGACAATAGCAAGTTTATTGTCCCCCAAGACAGCAACTATTTAATGAGGCAAAGCCAAGGGAAATAGTTGCTGTGGAGTGGGACAATAAACTTGCTATTGTCAGAATAGTCAGTTAATTGGTATTTCATTATACAGAAGAAAACTTTATTTGTCAGCAATGCAGAATTTCTTGATGATAAACAAATTAGAGTTAAATCAAACTTTGTATTTAATGCGGCGATCTTATTAGGTCAGAGGTGTTCCGAGTTTAAGGTGATATGGGACACTTCCATGTTGTGACGTATTGTTTATCGAAATAAACAATAAAATAAAGTGTAATTATATAAGTACATGTAGTTTCTTTTCAAAAATGGTCACCTAACTCCATAACGCAGTGGGTTAGAGGGTTTACTAGGAACCTGTAAGTCATGAGTTCGAATCCCACTGGGGTTTTTACAATTTTTACCTTTTCAAATATTTTTAAAAGCTATTTTTTGGTTAAATATTGTAAAATTTGAAAATTCTAAACCGGTGAAAATTTTTCAATTATATAGTACTTTAATCCACATTAATATCGACAGATGTCCCATACCACCTTAAAAAGGAGGGAAATCAAATTCTGCTGATGAATGGTTTTGATGACTATTCACCAAGGGCAGATAGCATGGATACTATTTTAAATTAGATAAAAAGGCATGTTTATGCGGGCGCCTTCTAGTGATCAATTTGTCCGTCTGTCCATCCGAGATTGCTTGACTGGAGCATAGCTTCTCTCCCCTTGGCCCAATCTGGCTCATACCTCATCCACAGGGTTCCTTTGGTTGAAGGATGCGCAGTGACCTTGAACCATGTTTTTAGGTATAAGGTTAAGGTCATAGCAGAATTATATATATAAAATCCTTGTCTGGGGCATATCTTTTTTCCCTTTGGTCCAATCTGGCTAATACTCGCAGAGTGTCTCGATGGTAAAATGATGTGCAGTGACCTTGCATGAAATTTCTAGGTAACGGGTGAAGATCATATCGGATCATGCAAAAATCCTTTTTTGAGAGCATATATACTTTCTACTAACCCCTATTTGGCTCAGACTTCACATAAGCAGAGCTTTTGAGTAAAGGGTGTGTAGTGACCTTGAACCTATTTTCAGTGAAAAGAAACTGTGAAGGTCATAGCAGAATTATATTTTTAAAAATCCTTGTCCGGAGTATATCTTCTCTCCCTTTGTTCCATTCAGCCTCATACTTCACCCACATGATGCCTTTGATCAAAATATATGCAATGACCTCGAATGATATTTGTAGATGAAGAGTCAAGGTCATCAGAACACACAAAAATCCATATTTTAAGAGCATAGATATACTCTCCTTTTAGCCCCTATTTGGCTAATATTTTACCTTTACAGAGTTTATTGGTTAATGGCGTGCAGTGACCTTGAACCAAGTCTGTCAATGTGAAGGTCATAGCAGATCTTTTTAAAATTAGTTTTAGACAGTAGATTATTTTCCAAATATGCTTAATCTTGGTCAGATTGAACAAAAATGCATGTATGTTAGGGGGAATGAAATTGAATTAAAAGTTCTATGCCAGCTGGAAAAATTTTAAGTTAAAGGTCAAGGTCAAAGCAAAATTCTCTGAAATAACATAAGCGGGGCCCTTTGAAATGTTCACCATTTCAATGTTGTCTGGTTCATAGTAATTTTACATAGAAAATATTCACAGAGGTACAGTAAAGTAAACTTTACATAGATAAGTTTCTGACAATTAATGACGCAAGGAGCACACAGTACGAAAGGTCAACCCTTTGAAAAGCAGTGAAGAGGAAAAGTTGCTCAGAATTATGTTTTAAACAAAATTGATTTTTTACGTAAATTTTAATTTTGCATTCTGGGTTAAGAAAAAAGATGTTAGTTCAAGGTAAAGTTAACTTGTACCTAAAATGAAGTCAAATTTGTTAAGTCGTACTTAAACACATTGTTTTTTTGTTAAGTCGTTCTTGAAATGGTTAAGGGTTTTTGGTTAAGTCGTGCTTAAAACCATTCGGATAATGTTAAGTTGTACCAAAAATCATTTTGTTTTTTTTTTATCTTTTTGTACTTAGGTTTCTTTGTTACTAGATTACGAACTCTGCTTCTTAGACGTACTTCTAGCGTTGCTTTCGACATTAGCGGAAAACCCACTCGTTGCTTTGCAACGAGCTTTGCTCTAGTTATTATTTTTTTTTTTTATCCGCAAATTTTGTGTAGGCCATTTCTCGTACATTTGTTGTCTGATTGTTATGAAACTTTCAGGGTATGTAGACAATGTTAATATCTGGGGACGTTTTTTTCAAATTTTTAAAATTCACTTCCGGTTATGAGTTATTGCCCTTTAATTGAAAATTGGGGGGTCTTTTGTCCAGAGTTGATCTCGGGAACTACAAAAGATAGTTGCATGAAATTTAGCAGGATTGTTGGTAACATTTTATAGTTTTGCTGGCATGAAAATTGTGGCAAAATGTTTTTTAGTTTTTAAGCTATTTGCCGGTAAAGTTTAAGGTTTTGGGGGGTCTGAAATTTTGTTGCTTTTTGTATAATAACCTTTAAACTAAAAATAATTTGTTAATACATATAGAATAAAAGTTGTTTAGAATAATGAGAGCTTTCATTTAAAATTAAGAAAAAAAGGGCTGGCCCCTGTAATTAGGGGTCAGCAGCTCATACACGTATTTTTCTAATAGCAAAAATCGTTATCATTTTATGAAAAAAATTAATTCAGTTATTGTTAATATATTAAATGATGTCATTTGGTATCAAATTTAAAAAGTTCTGTGCCCTATTTTTTTCAAATTTTATAAAACAAATATGTGTGAATCGTAACGTTACATGAACGAGTTAATTTGTCTACATAGACACACAAGCGAACAAATGCCACTTTAAGGACCAGGCATTTACTGCATTACGTTGTGTTGCGTCTTAGATAAATAGTTGTGATTCAATTTCATTTTTTTCATCTATATCATTTATGAATTCAATGAACACACATTATTTTAACGTTCTATGTGCAACTATTTGTCGGGGCGCCCCTGTTTGTAACCCCCGCGCGCGCGCCGAATGTAAACAGTAACGAACGGCATTGTAGAAAAGAGAGAGCCGTAATGCAGAAGAGAAGTTGTGTATTCTTTCGATGTACAAATGCATTTTCAATTTACTGTGAAACATATGAACATGCACAGGGAACAATACTACATATTTGTTTAAGGAGGATATTTTTCTCGTGTGAATCGTTTACGAGGAAATTCTGACAGCCACACTTCTGTTGACGATCAGCCGTTGATAAGCTACGAGTAATAAAGGAGAAAAGATGGACATTAAAGTGTGTGATTTATGTGGATGTTACTGAAGAAGGTGAGGCTTTTACTCCTTTTAAAGTTTAAAAAAGTTAAAGTTAAAATTTAGTATATAGTATAGATGTACATGTAAGTACGTGCACACTGTTTGTTTTTGTTATGGTGTGGGTGTTTGTTTACTAACTAACGTGTAATTTTTACATGTTTCATGGATGTTTAGACTCGCTCGAGGTTCATGGGGGACTGGAAAGGGTAACTGAAATTATCTATTTAAAAAAATAACAGATTGTGAATTTTCAACTCAAAATTCAAAGCAGGGTCTAATTAGAAACATATCATATATTCTTGTGCAGAAGACTCCAAATGTAGTCATGAATATCCTGTAGACATAACTTCAAGTAAATAAAATTGTATACTTCAGACTTCAGAGTTAAAACATGACTTTAATATCTTTATGATGCCAATCATTGTATCATTAGAAAGGTTTAGCAGACCAACGGGTACCCGGTACATGTACTTGTACATGTAGGTTACAAGTTAGAACTATGCGTACTATTCTACCAGTTCACATAATTTTTCTTGTTTAGCAGTTATGATGTGTACTTAAATTGTCCTTGTTAATGTTTTAAATGTAATTTTTTATTCTCTTTTTTTAATCTGACTACTGGCAGTACTGGCCTGCGAGCAGTTCTCGCCGAGGACCATTTCTCGCTGGTGCACTGTTACATCATATTTTCGTATATAATTTTATGTGTTGATAAAATGACGTAACAATGCAGTGAATGCACTGGTGAGAAATGGTACTCGGCGAGAACTGATCGCACGCCAATATTGATTAATTACAGACAAATATTTAAAACTGAAGGTTGCGCGTGTTATTTTTTAATGAACAACATTGTTTAAAATAATTCTTTATATATGTGATGATCAGACCGGTTTGAATACCAGTGCCAGATAGTTCAGTTGGTAGAGCACCTGACTAGAGATTCAGGAGGCCCAGGTTCAAATCCCGGTTTGGTCCTTCATTATTTCTCCCATCCTGTTACAATATTGGTGTTGTGACCAACCCCTGGAACTAACAGGTTAACTCGATCCTGCCAGGGGTGATCTTCGAGGGTGAAGATCATTTAAGGGGGAAGGAATGTGACGGTCAAACTGGTTTGAATACCGGTGCCAGATACATGTAGCTCAGTTGGTAGAGCACTTGACTAGAGATTCAGAGGGCCAGGTTCGAATCCCAGTTTGTTCCGTCGTTATTTCTCCCATCTTTTACATATACATGTATATCAGATATATGACAGATGATTAAGGGTCATCACATGTTTTGCAAGATGCAATAAGTGTTAAAAACTTTTACTTTACAACACAATACATATAAGTGAATATTTATGTTTCTTGTTATTATTTGGTGTGGTTTTCTTGACAGTGTCGCATAAACAATTTACCCGTTCCTAAAACACAAACTTTCTTTTTGTGGATTCAGCTTACCGCTGATTGGCTGCTGTTGCAGCAGACAAATAAGATATGCACGCACAAAACACAATGAACTTATCAGAGAATGAGTTGAGTTTATTTCAACTGTTGGAATTTGGTTTTTTTTTTTTTTAAATGTATACTTGTGACAAAACATATATGTGGTACATACAGCTGTAGCTTTATGAAGAAAATTTTGGTTAGACCATATATACCTATCATGCAAGTAAATGATATTTACAAAAAACTTGCAATTTATGGCGCACGAAATATACACTAGTTTTATAAAGATTGACATACATGTAATGTACCACATTCTGTGAAAAATAATCTATTAAAAATTCTTCATTAAGTTTACTCCTACATGTTTTATGCTTATTACACATAGTATTGTTTTTAAAACATGTGATTTATAAGAAAATAAGCAAAAACCCTCGCTAATTTATTTGCAAAAAAAAAAAAACACAGTAGAATTGATAAAAAATGGTATACCAGAAGCTAATACCAGTACATGTACTTTGACGCTGTTCGGTGGGTAATATTCGTTTGTAATTTACGAATTGAAATATTGACTGTTGCACTACAAGTATGGTAATAAACTCTCTCTCTCTCTCAAACTCTCTCTCTCTCAATTTGATAAGTGTTTATACCTATGAAAATTTTTTAATATTATATTATGACTTGATATGCAAATTTTTGATCTTGTACTGCCTAAATGTTATGTCATGTATTGGGATATGTCATACCTATTACACTGCATGGTCAGTGTATTTTTTCCAGATATACTATGCATATGTTAATGTAAACACAGCTATTACTAGTACATGTATGTAAACACAGCTAATTATTATTTTTTTTATTTCAGCTCAAAACAGACTCTTGTTACCACATGGCTTTTACCGGTACCTGTTGATTCTTGTGGGTCAGCTCCGGAGATTAACCTGTCACCTCTATCCACATGCATATTCCTTGTGTTCTACAGACTATTTACCGGTAATTCAAATTAAATCCGATAATGCATGAACAATAATGGAACTTGAAGAAAGCATCATGCCATGTTGTGGTTTGTGTTTGATAAGAAATTATGAAAACAAAATTAAGGCTGTTTATAAAGAAATTCATAATTGCTGTGAAAATTTGTTTTTCAATAAAAGTATGCAATTATGTTTCCTTTATTTTTTATTTCATAAAGATATTTAGATGTGTTTACATAATTGAAAAATCCCCCCCCCCCTCTATTTAATTGTCTGCATTAAGATTACATGTAGGATATGTAAATGTACATTTGACTTTGAAATAACATCTGCTATGATAATTACTTTTGAAATGAACAAGAAACAACCTATTTCTACCTTTCTAAGGTATATATGCATAAAAAAAAAGTAGAAAAACATGTCAAACTTGAAAATTTTTCATGGAAATCAACTCGATCTGTCTCCAGCTACCTGGGTGTGTTTGAATTTAATTTTAATTTAAGGCAGATGTCTAACTTGTAGGTTGTAACTTACTGTTTTAGCATGGTTAGAAGGAGACTAGAAATCAGAATAGATTAGATATTCACTAAATATGATTGTTAGCTTACTTTTTTCATGAAAACTAGAAATCACAAGCAGGACAGCTGTCTATTTGTTAATTAAAATGGTACAAATCATACAATAAACAAATAAAGATCAAATTTTAGAATCATTGATGATTGTTTTCAAATATATGTGAGAAATGACTCAAGGAAATTGCCACACGTTTCATAAAATTAGGTAAAACATTTCAAACCATGACTTTTTATGAAAATCAAAAGATTGGGGGGTGGGGGGTATACATGTAAGGGTATTTCTAAGTGATGTGAAGCTTTTATCATGATTATATCATGTAGGCGTATGTTGTATTGAATAAGGTTTCTTTTTAAAGGTGGTTGAACAAAAGTTGACCTCTAAAAGGTCAGGTAAAGATGTTTTACTATGGAGAACCCTGTAAATCTGTGTTTACTAAAGGAAATTGGAAATGGTGGGTTCACTTAAATGGCCATATTTTTATTAAACCTCAATGGAATTGGCAATATGTGGTATTCTTTTTCTCAGAATTGCATTAGCCTTCTTAGTCTTTTCATAAAAATGTTAGTGTACTAAGTTAAAGGTACAAGGAACAGTTTCGGATAAAGTACCGTCAATATTTTTGTAAAATTGAGAGTGACTGTACTTGAAGGTTTATCATTGTTGCGTAGATTCATGAAATGAATTTTAATGATTATCAATAGTTAGAGGGATGTCTCTTGTTGGAATTGGTAAGCAATATTAAGGCCCCTAATTATAAGTACATGAGAAGCAGAAATAAATTGTGAAACTTGCGGCTATGACAGATATGTTGACTTTACAGTGAAATTGAAGGTTACAAACGGGAGGTTATATAACATGAAATGTAGGTGGATGGGATATTATATGCCTATTTAGTATTTACTGGGTATGAGGACAATAGCAAGTTTATTGTCCCCAAAGACAGCAACTATTTAATGAGGCAAAGCCAAGGGAAATAGTTGCTGTGGAGTGGGACAATAAACTTGCTATTGTCCAAATAGTCAGTTAATTGGTATTTCATTATACAGAAGAAAACTTTATTTGTCAGCGATGCAGAATTTCTTGATGATAAACAAATTAGAGTTAAATCAAACTTTGTATTTAATGCGGCGATCTTATTAGGTCAGAGGTGTTCCGAGTTTAAGGTGATATGGGACACTTCCATGTTGTGACGTATTGTTTATCGAAATAAACAATAAAATAAAGTGTAATTATATAAGTACATGTAGTTTCTTTTCAAAAATGGTCACCTAACTCCTTAGCACAGTGGGTTAGAGGGTTACTAGGAACCTGTAAGTCATGAGTTCGAATCCCGCTGGGTTTTTTACAATTTTTACCTTTTCAAATATTTTTAAAAGATATTTTTTGGTTAAATATTGTAAAATTTGAAAATTCTAAACCAGTGAGAATTTTTCAATTATATAGTACTTTAATCCACATTAATATCGACAGATCTATGTCCCATACTACCTTAAAAAGGAGGGAAATCAAATTTTGCTGATGAATGGTTTTGATGACTATTCACCATGGGCAGATAGCATGGATACTATTTTAAATTAGATAAAATGGCATGTTTATGCGGGCGCCTTCTAGTGATCAATTTGTCCGTCTGTCCATCCGAGATGGCTTAACAGGAGCATAGCTTCTCTCCCCTTGGCCCAATCTGGCTCATACCTCATCCACAGGGTTCCTTTGGTTGAAGGATGTGCAGTGACCTTGAACCATGTTTTTAGGTACAAGGTTAAGGTCATAGCAGAATTATATATATAAAATCCTTGTCTGGGGCATATCTTTTTTCCCTTTGGTCCAATCTGGCTAATACTCACAGAGTGTCTCAATGGTTAAACGATGTGCAGTGACCTTGCATGAAATTTCTAGGTAACGGGTGAAGATCATATCGGATCATGCAAAAATCCTTTTTTGAGAGCATATATAATTTCTACTAACCCCTATTTGGCTCAGACTTCACATAAGCAGAGCGTTTGAGTAAAGGGTGAAAGGGTGTGTAGTGACCTTGAACCTATTTTCAGTGAAAAGAAACTGTGAAGGTCATAGCAGAATTATATTTTTAAAAATCCTTGTCCGGAGTATATCTTCTCTCCCTTTGCTCCATTCAGCCTCATACTTCACCTACATGATGCCTTTGATCAAAATATATGCAATGACCTCGAATGATATTTGTAGATGAAGAGTCAAGGTCATATCAGATCACACAAAAATCCATATTTTAAGAGCATTGATATACTCTCCTTTTAGCCCCTATTTGGGTAATATTTTACCTTTACAGAGTTTATTGGTTAATGGCGTGCAGTGACCTTGAACCAAGTCTGTCAATGTGAAGCCAAGGTCATAGCAGATCTTTTTAAAATTAGTTTTAGACAGTAGATTATTTTCCAAATATGCTTAATCTTGGTCAGATTTAACAAAAATGCATGTATGTTAGGGGGAATGAAATTGAACTAAAAGTTCTATGCCAGCTGGAAAAATTTCAAGTTATAGGTCAAGGTCAAAGCAGAATTCTCTGAAATATCATAAGCGGGGCCCTTTGAAATGTTCACCATTTCAATGTTGTCTGTTTCATAGTAATTTTACATAAAAAATATTCACAGAGGTACAGTAAAGTAAACTTTACATCGATAAGTTTCTGACAATTAATGACGCAACGAGCACACAGTACGAAAGGTCAACCCTTTGAAAAGCAGTGAAGAGAAAAAGTTGCTCAGAATTATGTTTTAAAGAAAATTGATTTTTTACGTAAATTTTAATTTTGCATTCTGGGTTAAGAAACAAGATGTTAGTTCAAGGTAAAGTAAACTTGTAGTCTGGTACCCTTCCCACAATTCCGTTCGCGCACTCTCTACAATGTAGTCTGGTACCCTTCCCACAATTCCGTTCGCGCACTCTCTTCAATGTAGAGAGTGCGCGAACGGAATTGTGGGAAGGGTACCAGACTAAGTAAACTTGTTCCTAAAATGAAGTCAAATTTGTTAAGTCGTACTTAAACACATTGTTTTTTTTTGTTAAGTCGTTCTTGAAATGGTTAAGGGTTTTTGGTTAAGTCGTACTTAAAAACATTCGGATTATGTTAAGTTGTACCAAGAATCATTCGATTTTTTTTTATCTTTTTGTACTTAGGTTTCTTTGTTACTAGATAAAGAACTCTGCTTCTTAGACGTACTTCTAGCGTTCGACATTAGCGGAAAACCCACTCGTTGCTTTGCAACGAGCTTTGCTCTAGTTATTATTTTTTTTTTTTATCCGCAAATTTTGTGTAGGCCATTTCTCGTACATTTGTTGTCTGATTGTTATGAAACTTTCAGGGTATGTAGACAATGTTAAGGTCTAGGGACGTTTTTTTCAAATTTTTAAAATTCACTTCCGGTTATGAGTTATTGCCCTTTAATTGAAAATTGGGGGGTCTTTTGTCCAGAGTTGATCTCGGGAACTACAGATGATAGATGCATGAAATTTGGCGAAATTGTCGGTAACATTTTATAGTTTTGCTGGCATGAAAATTTTGGTAATTTCTTTGTTAGTTTTTGAGCTATTTGTCGCCAAAGTTTAAGATTTTTTCGGGGCTGAAATTTTGTTGCTTTTTGTATTATAACTTTTAAACTAAAAATATTTTGTTAATACATATAGAACAAAAGTTGTTTAGAATAACGAGAGCTTTCATTTAAAATTAAGAAAAAAGGGCTGGCCCCTATAATTAGGGGTCAGCAGCTCATACACGTATTTTTCTGATAGCAAAAATCGTTATCATCTTATGAAAAAAAATTAAATCAGTTATTATTAATATATTACATCATGTCATTTGGTATAAAATTAAACAAGTTATGTGCTATATTTTTTTTCAAATTTCATAAAACAAATATGTGAGAATCGTACATGAACGAGTTAATATGTCTACATAGACACACAAGCAAACAAATGTTACTTTAAGCCCCAGGCATTTACTGCATTACGTTGTGTTGCGTCTTAGATTAATTTTTGTGATTCAATTTCATTTTTTTCATCTATATCATTTATGAATTCAATGAACACACATTATTTAAACGTTCTATGTGCAACTATTTGTCAATCGGCAATCCTCGGCTGATTCCGCTACGCTCCATACAAACCTCGGATGTGATTGGTGTAGGAATATGCATCGAATCGATGCATTTCTCCGCCGGAAACTGCCTTTTTACTCAGTTGTTTTACGAGTAAAGATGGCTGCATCCAGTATACAATGTGATTTTGATGAAGCGCTGGAGTTTGCAAAAGAATGTGTAAATATCAACTTCGAACTTAAGGAAAAACAGATACAGACATTAAAATCATTATACGAGGGGCATGATACAATGGCAGTTTTACCCACTGGGTTTGGTAAAAGTATTATATTTCAGCTTCTTCCCTTCCTGTTTCAGAGCTCGGTCAACAGCAACCCATGATTAGTTTGATGTCACGCCTTTAAATTCTATCATGCAGGATCAAGTTCGATCGCTATCAAAACTTGGTATAAATGCCTGTTATCTTAATATTGAAGGAACAGGTGTTAAAACCTTCGATGCGGTCAAAAGGTAGGTGTTGATTTGTACCAGAGACTGCTTGTACAATGAACCAAAGTTATCAAGTTTACATTAGCCTAATAAATTTCTATATCGATAGTTATTATTATACCTGAGACGATCTACAGAAAAACCTTCATGCATAAAAGATATTTATTCATAGTTTTATAAGTTATCTCTGATTCTCAAATATATGCAGGTCCGGAACAATCACAAGATTTAGCTGCATAGCTTGATTTACCTACATAGCTTTATTTACCTACCTAAAGTAGGTTTTTTTTAGCTACTCAATCATACTTTTGTTTTAATTGGGCATAAGTACTAAAAGTCGCACTCGGGGTGAAGCTATATTTTTCAATAATTTGACTTTTAGCAGTTGTCAAGTTTATACAATAATTGTATTTCAAAACTTCAAATGTTTAAATAACCTTTATTTGCAATTTGTCTATTGCATGTATGATTGATTTCGTGTAATTAGTTCTGGATGGGCAATTTTTTCTATTTTTGGGTCGGGTAAAACTTAGTGTATTATGTAACTTCCGCCCAGCATCTCTGTGCACATGTTTTGACGAGAACAATAAACAAATCGTAACACTTAGTGACTTGGTCAGGAGAACAAGTTCTTACTGTAGCTGGTCATCAAATCGAGTCAAGTCTCAGATACTGATTTTGATTATTTACTGACATTGATTAGTGAATATATAAAATTAATGTATGGTTGTTATGTAATTACTAATAAACGTTGTATAGTTTACAGTTCTTATGTTGAAAAACCAACATTGAAAAAAAATCTTCATCAGTATCAAAGATTTGATTCGATTCGATGACCAAGCCAGCTACAATAATCAATATCTATTTGGGAGGGAATCGAACCCTCGTACATAGTCATCGAACTGAACTACTTACAAAGATCTCTCTCTCTCTCTCTTTCTCTCTCTTAATTAGATTACATAATCACCAATAAAGCTGATATGGTGTATTCGAGCACATTTCCTGTCACCCCCCAGGAAAAGGAGTGGGTTCAATTCCCACTATCAACAGAAAATAGGTGATACATGTACAATCTAATGGTTAACTTTTATCAAACAAAACACTTGTTCTTATAGCTATCTGTGTCATTTTCTCTAAGTAGCACTTTGAATGTTTTAGAAGCAATTAATTCTATCGTTATGTATACAGCTCTGACTATGCGGGGCCACTAGGCTATCTGCCCGCTTTGCACCAGCTTGTTCCATTATGCCTAGGGAGGGAATCGAACCCTCGTACATAGTCATTGAACTGTACCACTTACAAACAAAGATCTCTCTCTTTCTCTCTGAATTAGATTTCGTAATCATCAACAAAGCTGATATGATGTATTTGAGCACATTTTATGTTATCAACCAGGAAAATAAGTGGGTTTAATTCCTTCTATCAACAAAAAAAGAATACATGTACAATTTAATGGTTAACTTTTATCAAGCACAACACTTCTTATTTTTGTGTCATTTTCTCTAAGAAGCACTTTAAATGTTTTTGAATCAATTTATTCTATCATGATTATAATTACAGCTCTGACAATGCGGGGCCACTAGGCTATCTGCCTGCTTTGCACCAGCTTTCTGTTCCATAATGCCTAGGGAGGGAATCGAACCCTCGTGCATAGTCATGGAACTGTACTACTTAAAAACAAAAAATAAACGGTTTAAAGGTTATTTAGCTGATAATCCTTCAGCATATGGAGAAAGCCATCTCAGTAGTGTACCTAAAGGGGTGGATACTGAACTTATAGCTAAATGCATTAAATTTCATCCTGTTTCTACTTTCAGGTAACTGTACTCAAGATATAAATCAAGATAAAAGAGAGGATTAAAAGATAAAAATACCAAAGCAAAGTGATTTAGAATATAGATTTTTAAATGATAAATTCATTACAATGACTTTCCTACAGGGGGTGTAAGTTAAAAATAATATGATTATCCTCTAAACTAATGGTCATTACTTCTTTGTATCAATGTAACTTAGGATAAATTAGGATATAAATACTGTCTGTCACATCTATTAAGATTAAAGGGGTTTACTTAGTGGTTAACGATACTGATTTTTCAATGATAAAATGAAAATTATGGGTTTTCTGATGGGGGTTTAATTTCGAAATAAAGGGATTTTTCCTAAAGGTAAAGGTGTTTATTATTTTGTATTGATGTGATATAGGATAAATTAGGGAACAAATATTGATCCAAAAAGATTTAGGGAGTTTCTTAAGTGATTAACTATACCGATTTTCAACAATAAATTGAAAATAATGGATTGTCTCAGGGGGGTATAATTTCTAAATGAAAGAATTTTTCCTGAAACTAATGCTGATTATTTCTTCGTATTTATGTAGTAGTGGAGAAATGAGGGTGTAAGTCTTAATCCCAAAAGTTTTTGGGGGTCTACTAAGCGTTTAACTACCGGTATATCCATTTATGAACGTTAAACTGAAGAATATGGGTTCTTTCCTGGGGATGTAATTTCTTAATTAAATGATTTTTCTTTTAACTAATGCTGTTTAATTCTTGGTATTATTGTAATAAAGGATAAATGAGGGTTTAGGTAACAATTCTGAAACATTTATGGGAAACTTCTCTCTATTTTTCTGTTAGGGAGAAGTGAAGTCTCCCTAAAATTTTGCTCTAGGTTGGTCCCTGACAACAGAATACATTTAAGTGAATATTTATGTTTTTTGTTATTATTTGGTGTGGTTTTCTTGACAGTGTCGCATAAACAATTTACCCGCTCCTAAAACACAAACTTTCTTTTTGTGGATTCAGCTTACCGCTGATTGGCTGCTGTTGCAGCAGACAAATAAGATATGCACGCACAAAACACAATAAACTTATCAGAGAATGAGTTGAGTTTATTTAAACTGTTGGAATTTGGGTATTTTTTTTAAAAATGTATACTTGTGACAAAACATATATGTGGTACATACAGATGTAGCTTTATGAAGAAAATTTTGGTTAGACCATATATACCTATCATGCAAGTAAATGATATTTACAAAAAACTTGCAATTTATGGCGCACGAAATATACGCTAGTTTTATAAAGATTGACATACATGTAATGTACCACATTCTGTGAAAAATAATCTATTAAAAATTCTTCATTAAGTTTACTCATACATGTTTTATGCTTATTACACGTAGTATTGTTTTTAAAACATGTAATTTATAAGAAAATAAACAAAAACCCTCGCTAAATTTATTTGCAAAAAAACAAAAAAAAACACAGTAGAATTGATAAAAAATGGTATACCAGAAGCTAATACCAGTACATGTACTTTGACGCTGTTCGGTGGGTAATATTCGTTTGTAATTTACGAATTGAAATATTGACTGTTGCACTACAAGTACGGTAATAAACTCTCTCTCTCTCAAACTCTCTCTCTTTCTCAATTTGATAAGTGTTTATACCTATGAAAATTTTTAATACATGTATTATATTATGACTTGATATGCAAATTTTTGATCTTGTACTGCCTAAATGTTATGTCATGTATTGGGATATGTCATACTTATTACACTGCATGGTCAGTGTATTTTTTACAGAAATACTATGCATATGTTAATGTAAACACAGCTATTACTAGTACATGTATGTAAACACAGCTTATTATTTTTTTTATTTATTTCAGCTCAAAACAGACTCTTGTTACCACATGGCTTTTACCGGTACCTGTTGATTCTTGTGGGTCAGCTCCTGAGATTAACCTGTCACCTCTATCCACATGCATATTCCTTGTGTTCTACAGACTATTTACCGGTAATTCAAATTAAATCCGATAATGCATGAACAATAATGGAACTTGAAGAAAGCATCATGCCATGTTGTGGTTTGTGTTTGATAAGAAATTATGAAAACAAAATTAAGGCTGTTTAAAGAAATTCATAATTGCTGTGAAAATTTGTTTTTCAATAAAAGTATACAATTATGATTCCTTTATTTTTTATTTCATAAAGATATTTAGATGTGTTTACATAATTGAACCCCCCCCCTCTATTTAATTGTCTGCATTAAGATTACATGTAGGATATGTAAATGTACATTTGACTTTGAAATAACATCTGCTATGATAATTACTTTTGAAATGAACAAGAAACAACCTATTTCTACCTTTCTAAGGTATATATGCATAAAAAAGTAGAAAAACATGTCAAATTTGAACATTTTTCATTGAAATCAACTCTCTCTCCAGCTACCTGAGTGTGTTTGAATTTAATTCTAATTTAAGGCAGATGTCTAACTTGTAGGTTGTAACTTACTGTTTTAGCATGGTTAGAAGGAGACTAGAAATCAGAATAGATTAGATATTCACTAAATATGATTGTTAATTAGCTTACTTTTTTCATGAAAACAAGAAATCACAAGCAGGACAGCTGTCTATTTGTTAATTAAAATGGTACAAATCATTCAATAAACAAATAAAGATCAAATTTTAGAATCATTGATGATTGTTTTCAAATATGTGTGAGAAATTACTTAGGGAAATTGCCACACGTTTCATAAAATTAGGTAAAACATTTCAAACCATTACTTTTTATGAAAATCAAAAGATTGGGGGGGGGGGGGGTTGGGGGGTATACATGTAAGGGTATTTCTAAGTGATGTGAAGCTTTTATCATGATTATATCATGTGGGCATATGTTGTATTGAATAAGGTTTCTTTTTCAAGGTGGTTGAACAAAAGTTGACCTCTAAAAGGTCGGGCAAAGATGTTTTACTATGGAGAACCCTGTAAATCTGTGTTTACTAAAGGAAATTGGAAATGGTGGGTTCACTTAAATGGCCATATTTTTATTAAACCTCAATGGAATTGGCAATATGTGGTATTCTTTTTCTCAGAATTGCATTAGCTTTCTTATTCTAAGACAAGCCTTCTTTTCATAAAAATGTTAGTGTACAAAGTTAAAGGTACAAGGAACAGTTTCGGATAAAGTACCGTCAATATTTTTGTAAAATTGAGAGTGACTGTACTTGAAGGTTTATCATTGTTGCGTAGATTCATGAAATGAATTTTAATGATTATCAATAGTTAGAGGGATGTCTCTTGTTGGAATTGGTAAGCAATATTAAGGCCCCTAATTTTAAGTACATGAGAAGCAGAAATAAATTGTGAAACTTGCGGCTATGACAGATATGTTGACTTTACAGTGAAATTGAAGGTTACAAACGGGAGGTTATATAACATGAAATGTAGGTGGATGGGATATTATATGCCTATTTAGTATTTACTGGGTATGAGGACAATAGCAAGTTTATTGTGATGTATTGTTTATCGAAATAAACAATAAAATAAACAATAAATTATATAAGTACATGTAGTTTCTTTTCAAAAATGGTCACCTAACTCCTTAGCACAGTGGGTTAGAGGGTTTACTAGGAACCTGTAAGTCATGAGTTCGAATCCCGCTGGGGTTTTTACAATTTTTACCTTTTCAAATATTTTTTAAAGCTATTTTTTGGTTAAATATTGTAAAATTTGAAAATTCTAAACCGGTGAAAATTTTTCAATTATATAGTACTTTAATCCACATTAATATCGACAGATGTCCCATACCACCTTAAAAAGGAGGGAAATCAAATTCTGCTGATGAATGGTTTTGATGACTATTCACCATGGGCAGATAGCATGGATACTATTTTAAATTAGATAAAAAGGCATGTTTATGTGGGCTCCTTCTAGTGATCACACAAAAATCCATATTTTAAGAGCATAGATATACTCTCCGTTTAGCCCCTATTTGGCTAATATTTTACCTTTACAGAGTTTATTGGTAAATTGGCGTGCAGTGACCCTGAACCAAGTCTGTCAATGTGAAGGTCATAGCAGATCTTTTTAAAATTAGTTTTAGACAGTAGATTATTTTCCAAATATGCTTAATCTTGGTCAGATTGAACAAAAATGCATGTATGTTAGGGGGAATGAAATTGAATTAAAAGTTCTATGCCAGCTGGAAAAATTTCAAGTTATAGGTCAAGGTCAAAGCAGAATTCTCTGAAATAACATAAGCGGGGCCCTTTGAAATGTTCACCATTTCAATGTTGTCTGGTTCATAGTAATTTTACATAGAAAATATTCACAGAGGTACAGTAAAGTAAACTTTACATCGATAAGTTTCTGACAATTAATGACGCAACGAGCACACAGTACGAAAGGTCAACCCTTTGAAAGCAGTGAAGAGGAAAAGTTGCTCAGAATTATGTTTTAAACAAAATTGATTTTTTACATAAATTTTAATTTTGCATTCTTGGTTAAGAAAAAAGATGTTAGTTCAAGGTAAAGTAAACTTGTACCTAAAATGAAGTCAAATTTGTTAAGTCGTACTTAAACACATTGTTTTTTTTTGTTAAGTCGTTCTTGAAATGGTTAAGGGTTTTTGGTTAAGTCGTACTTAAAAACATTCGGATTATGTTAAGTTGTACCAAGAATCATTCAATTTTTTTTTATCTTTTTGTACTTAGGTTTCTTTGTTACTAGATTAAGAACTCTGCTTCTTAGACGTACTTCTAGCGTTGTTTTCGACATTAAAGGAAAACCCACTCGTTGCTTTGCAACGAGCTTTGCTCTAGTTATTTTTTTTTTCCCGCAAATTTTGTGCACCAGATTTCTCGAAGATTTTTTGTCTGATTGCTATGAAACTTTCAGGGTATGTAGATGATATTAATATCTCTAGACGTTTTTTTTCAAATTTTTAAAATTCACTTCCGGTTATGAGTTATTGCCCTTTAATTGAAAATTGGGGGGTCTTTTGTCCAGAGTTGATCTCGGGAACTACAGATGATAGATGCATGAAATTTGGCGAAATTGTCGGTAACATTTTATAGTTTTGCTGGCATGAAAATTTTGGTAATTTCTTTGTTAGTTTTTGAGCTATTTGTCGCCAAAGTTTAAGATTTTTTCGGGGCTGAAATTTTGTTGCTTTTTGTATTATAACTTTTAAACTAAAAATATTTTGTTAATACATATAGAACAAAAGTTGTTTAGAATAACGAGAGCTTTCATTTAAAATTAAGAAAAAAGGGCTGGCCCCTATAATTAGGGGTCAGCAGCTCATACACGTATTTTTCTGATAGCAAAAATCGTTATCATCTTATGAAAAAAAATTAAATCAGTTATTATTAATATATTACATCATGTCATTTGGTATAAAATTAAACAAGTTATGTGCTATATTTTTTTTCAAATTTCATAAAACAAATATGTGAGAATCGTACATGAACGAGTTAATATGTCTACATAGACACACAAGCGAATAAATGTCACATTAAGGCCCAGGCATTTACTGCATTACGTTGTGTTGCGTCTTAGATTAATTTTTGTGATTCAATTTCATTTTTTTCATCTATATCATTTATGAATTCAATGAACACACATTATTTAAACGTTCTATGTGCAACTATTTGTCAATCGGCAATCCTCGGCTGATTCCGCTACGCTCCATACAAACCTCGGATGTGATTGGTGTAGGAATATGCATCGAATCGATGCATTTCTCCGCCGGAAACTGCCTTTTTACTCAGTTGTTTTACGAGTAAAGATGGCTGCATCCAGTATACAATGTGATTTTGATGAAGCGCTGGAGTTTGCAAAAGAATGTGTAAATATCAACTTCGAACTTAAGGAAAAACAGATACAGACATTAAAATCATTATACGAGGGGCATGATACAATGGCAGTTTTACCCACTGGGTTTGGTAAAAGTATTATATTTCAGCTTCTTCCCTTCCTGTTTCAGAGCTCGGTCAACAGCAACCCATGATTAGTTTGATGTCACGCCTTTAAATTCTATCATGCAGGATCAAGTTCGATCGCTATCAAAACTTGGTATAAATGCCTGTTATCTTAATATTGAAGGAACAGGTGTTAAAACCTTCGATGCGGTCAAAAGGTAGGTGTTGATTTGTACCAGAGACTGCTTGTACAATGAACCAAAGTTATCAAGTTTACATTAGCCTAATAAATTTCTATATCGATAGTTATTATTATACCTGAGACGATCTACAGAAAAACCTTCATGCATAAAAGATATTTATTCATAGTTTTATAAGTTATCTCTGATTCTCAAATATATGCAGGTCCGGAACAATCACAAGATTTAGCTGCATAGCTTGATTTACCTACATAGCTTTATTTACCTACCTAAAGTAGGTTTTTTTTAGCTACTCAATCATACTTTTGTTTTAATTGGGCATAAGTACTAAAAGTCGCACTCGGGGTGAAGCTATATTTTTCAATAATTTGACTTTTAGCAGTTGTCAAGTTTATACAATAATTGTATTTCAAAACTTCAAATGTTTAAATAACCTTTATTTGCAATTTGTCTATTGCATGTATGATTGATTTCGTGTAATTAGTTCTGGATGGGCAATTTTTTCTATTTTTGGGTCGGGTAAAACTTAGTGTATTATGTAACTTCCGCCCAGCATCTCTGTGCACATGTTTTGACGAGAACAATAAACAAATCGTAACACTTAGTGACTTGGTCAGGAGAACAAGTTCTTACTGTAGCTGGTCATCAAATCGAGTCAAGTCTCAGATACTGATTTTGATTATTTACTGACATTGATTAGTGAATATATAAAATTAATGTATGGTTGTTATGTAATTACTAATAAACGTTGTATAGTTTACAGTTCTTATGTTGAAAAACCAACATTGAAAAAAAATCTTCATCAGTATCAAAGATTTGATTCGATTCGATGACCAAGCCAGCTACAATAATCAATATCTATTTGGGAGGGAATCGAACCCTCGTACATAGTCATCGAACTGAACTACTTACAAAGATCTCTCTCTCTCTCTCTTTCTCTCTCTTAATTAGATTACATAATCACCAATAAAGCTGATATGGTGTATTCGAGCACATTTCCTGTCACCCCCCAGGAAAAGGAGTGGGTTCAATTCCCACTATCAACAGAAAATAGGTGATACATGTACAATCTAATGGTTAACTTTTATCAAACAAAACACTTGTTCTTATAGCTATCTGTGTCATTTTCTCTAAGTAGCACTTTGAATGTTTTAGAAGCAATTAATTCTATCGTTATGTATACAGCTCTGACTATGCGGGGCCACTAGGCTATCTGCCCGCTTTGCACCAGCTTGTTCCATTATGCCTAGGGAGGGAATCGAACCCTCGTACATAGTCATTGAACTGTACCACTTACAAACAAAGATCTCTCTCTTTCTCTCTGAATTAGATTTCGTAATCATCAACAAAGCTGATATGATGTATTTGAGCACATTTTATGTTATCAACCAGGAAAATAAGTGGGTTTAATTCCTTCTATCAACAAAAAAAGAATACATGTACAATTTAATGGTTAACTTTTATCAAGCACAACACTTCTTATTTTTGTGTCATTTTCTCTAAGAAGCACTTTAAATGTTTTTGAATCAATTTATTCTATCATGATTATAATTACAGCTCTGACAATGCGGGGCCACTAGGCTATCTGCCTGCTTTGCACCAGCTTTCTGTTCCATAATGCCTAGGGAGGGAATCGAACCCTCGTGCATAGTCATGGAACTGTACTACTTAAAAACAAAAAATAAACGGTTTAAAGGTTATTTAGCTGATAATCCTTCAGCATATGGAGAAAGCCATCTCAGTAGTGTACCTAAAGGGGTGGATACTGAACTTATAGCTAAATGCATTAAATTTCATCCTGTTTCTACTTTCAGGTAACTGTACTCAAGATATAAATCAAGATAAAAGAGAGGATTAAAAGATAAAAATACCAAAGCAAAGTGATTTAGAATATAGATTTTTAAATGATAAATTCATAACAATGACTTTCCTACAGGGGGTGTAAGTTGAAAATAATATGATTATCCTCTAAACTAATGGTCATTACTTCTTTGTATCAATGTAACTTAGGATAAATTAGGATATAAATACTGTCTGTCACATCTATTAAGATTAAAGGGGTTTACTTAGTGGTTAACGATACTGATTTTTCAATGATAAAATGAAAATTATGGGTTTTCTGATGGGGGTTTAATTTCGAAATAAAGGGATTTTTCCTAAAGGTAAAGGTGTTTATTATTTTGTATTGATGTGATATAGGATAAATTAGGGAACAAATATTGATCCAAAAGATTTAGGGAGTTTCTTAAGTGATTAACTATACCGATTTTCAACAATAAATTGAAAATAATGGATTGTCTCAGGGGGGTATAATTTCTAAATGAAAGAATTTTTCCTGAAACTAATGCTGATTATTTATTCGTATTTATTTAGTAGTGGAGAAATGAGGGTGTAAGTCTTAATCCCAAAAGTTTTTGGGGGTCTACTAAGCGTTTAACTACCGGTATATCCATTTATGAACGTTAAACTGAAGAATATGGGTTCTTTCCTGGGGATGTAATTTCTTAATTAAATGATTTTTCTTTTAACTAATGCTGTTTAATTCTTGGTATTATTGTAATAAAGGATAAATGAGGGTTTAGGTAACAATTCTGAAACATTTATGGGAAACTTCTCTCTATTTTTCTGTTAGGGAGAAGTGAAGTCTCCCTAAAATTTTGCTCTAGGTTGGTCCCTGACAACAGAATACATTTAAGTGAATATTTATGTTTTTTGTTATTATTTGGTGTGGTTTTCTTGACAGTGTCGCATAAACAATTTACCCGCTCCTAAAACACAAACTTTCTTTTTGTGGATTCAGCTTACCGCTGATTGGCTGCTGTTGCAGCAGACAAATAAGATATGCACGCACAAAACACAATAAACTTATCAGAGAATGAGTTGAGTTTATTTAAACTGTTGGAATTTGGGTATTTTTTTTAAAAATGTATACTTGTGACAAAACATATATGTGGTACATACAGATGTAGCTTTATGAAGAAAATTTTGGTTAGACCATATATACCTATCATGCAAGTAAATGATATTTACAAAAAACTTGCAATTTATGGCGCACGAAATATACGCTAGTTTTATAAAGATTGACATACATGTAATGTACCACATTCTGTGAAAAATAATCTATTAAAAATTCTTCATTAAGTTTACTCATACATGTTTTATGCTTATTACACGTAGTATTGTTTTTAAAACATGTAATTTATAAGAAAATAAACAAAAACCCTCGCTAAATTTATTTGCAAAAAAACAAAAAAAAACACAGTAGAATTGATAAAAAATGGTATACCAGAAGCTAATACCAGTACATGTACTTTGACGCTGTTCGGTGGGTAATATTCGTTTGTAATTTACGAATTGAAATATTGACTGTTGCACTACAAGTACGGTAATAAACTCTCTCTCTCTCTCAAACTCTCTCTCTTTCTCAATTTGATAAGTGTTTATACCTATGAAAATTTTTAATACATGTATTATATTATGACTTGATATGCAAATTTTTGATCTTGTACTGCCTAAATGTTATGTCATGTATTGGGATATGTCATACTTATTACACTGCATGGTCAGTGTATTTTTTACAGAAATACTATGCATATGTTAATGTAAACACAGCTATTACTAGTACATGTATGTAAACACAGCTTATTATTTTTTTTATTTATTTCAGCTCAAAACAGACTCTTGTTACCACATGGCTTTTACCGGTACCTGTTGATTCTTGTGGGTCAGCTCCTGAGATTAACCTGTCACCTCTATCCACATGCATATTCCTTGTGTTCTACAGACTATTTACCGGTAATTCAAATTAAATCCGATAATGCATGAACAATAATGGAACTTGAAGAAAGCATCATGCCATGTTGTGGTTTGTGTTTGATAAGAAATTATGAAAACAAAATTAAGGCTGTTTAAAGAAATTCATAATTGCTGTGAAAATTTGTTTTTCAATAAAAGTATACAATTATGATTCCTTTATTTTTTATTTCATAAAGATATTTAGATGTGTTTACATAATTGAACCCCCCCCCCCCCTCTATTTAATTGTCTGCATTAAGATTACATGTAGGATATGTAAATGTACATTTGACTTTGAAATAACATCTGCTATGATAATTACTTTTGAAATGAACAAGAAACAACCTATTTCTACCTTTCTAAGGTATATATGCATAAAAAAGTAGAAAAACATGTCAAATTTGAACATTTTTCATTGAAATCAACTCTCTCTCCAGCTACCTGAGTGTGTTTGAATTTAATTCTAATTTAAGGCAGATGTCTAACTTGTAGGTTGTAACTTACTGTTTTAGCATGGTTAGAAGGAGACTAGAAATCAGAATAGATTAGATATTCACTAAATATGATTGTTAATTAGCTTACTTTTTTCATGAAAACAAGAAATCACAAGCAGGACAGCTGTCTATTTGTTAATTAAAATGGTACAAATCATTCAATAAACAAATAAAGATCAAATTTTAGAATCATTGATGATTGTTTTCAAATATGTGTGAGAAATTACTTAGGGAAATTGCCACACGTTTCATAAAATTAGGTAAAACATTTCAAACCATTACTTTTTATGAAAATCAAAAGATTGGGGGGGGGGGGTATACATGTAAGGGTATTTCTAAGTGATGTGAAGCTTTTATCATGATTATATCATGTGGGCATATGTTGTATTGAATAAGGTTTCTTTTTCAAGGTGGTTGAACAAAAGTTGACCTCTAAAAGGTCGGGCAAAGATGTTTTACTATGGAGAACCCTGTAAATCTGTGTTTACTAAAGGAAATTGGAAATGGTGGGTTCACTTAAATGGCCATATTTTTATTAAACCTCAATGGAATTGGCAATATGTGGTATTCTTTTTCTCAGAATTGCATTAGCTTTCTTATTCAAAGACAAGCCTTCTTTTCATAAAAATGTTAGTGTACAAAGTTAAAGGTACAAGGAACAGTTTCGGATAAAGTACCGTCAATATTTTTGTAAAATTGAGAGTGACTGTACTTGAAGGTTTATCATTGTTGCGTAGATTCATGAAATGAATTTTAATGATTATCAATAGTTAGAGGGATGTCTCTTGTTGGAATTGGTAAGCAATATTAAGGCCCCTAATTTTAAGTACATGAGAAGCAGAAATAAATTGTGAAACTTGCGGCTATGACAGATATGTTGACTTTACAGTGAAATTGAAGGTTACAAACGGGAGGTTATATAACATGAAATGTAGGTGGATGGGATATTATATGCCTATTTAGTATTTACTGGGTATGAGGACAATAGCAAGTTTATTGTGATGTATTGTTTATCGAAATAAACAATAAAATAAAGTGTAATTATATAAGTACATGTAGTTTCTTTTCAAAAATGGTCACCTAACTCCTTAGCACAGTGGGTTAGAGGGTTTACTAGGAACCTGTAAGTCATGAGTTCGAATCCCGCTGGGGTTTTTACAATTTTTACCTTTTCAAATATTTTTTAAAGCTATTTTTTGGTTAAATATTGTAAAATTTGAAAATTCTAAACCGGTGAAAATTTTTCAATTATATAGTACTTTAATCCACATTAATATCGACAGATGTCCCATACCACCTTAAAAAGGAGGGAAATCAAATTCTGCTGATGAATGGTTTTGATGACTATTCACCATGGGCAGATAGCATGGATACTATTTTAAATTAGATAAAAAGGCATGTTTATGTGGGCTCCTTCTAGTGATCACACAAAAATCCATATTTTAAGAGCATAGATATACTCTCCGTTTAGCCCCTATTTGGCTAATATTTTACCTTTACAGAGTTTATTGGTAAATTGGCGTGCAGTGACCCTGAACCAAGTCTGTCAATGTGAAGGTCATAGCAGATCTTTTTAAAATTAGTTTTAGACAGTAGATTATTTTCCAAATATGCTTAATCTTGGTCAGATTGAACAAAAATGCATGTATGTTAGGGGGAATGAAATTGAATTAAAAGTTCTATGCCAGCTGGAAAAATTTCAAGTTATAGGTCAAGGTCAAAGCAGAATTCTCTGAAATAACATAAGCGGGGCCCTTTGAAATGTTCACCATTTCAATGTTGTCTGGTTCATAGTAATTTTACATAGAAAATATTCACAGAGGTACAGTAAAGTAAACTTTACATCGATAAGTTTCTGACAATTAATGACGCAACGAGCACACAGTACGAAAGGTCAACCCTTTGAAAGCAGTGAAGAGGAAAAGTTGCTCAGAATTATGTTTTAAACAAAATTGATTTTTTACATAAATTTTAATTTTGCATTCTTGGTTAAGAAAAAAGATGTTAGTTCAAGGTAAAGTAAACTTGTACCTAAAATGAAGTCAAATTTGTTAAGTCGTACTTAAACACATTGTTTTTTTTTGTTAAGTCGTTCTTGAAATGGTTAAGGGTTTTTGGTTAAGTCGTACTTAAAAACATTCGGATTATGTTAAGTTGTACCAAGAATCATTCAATTTTTTTTTATCTTTTTGTACTTAGGTTTCTTTGTTACTAGATTAAGAACTCTGCTTCTTAGACGTACTTCTAGCGTTGTTTTCGACATTAAAGGAAAACCCACTCGTTGCTTTGCAACGAGCTTTGCTCTAGTTATTTTTTTTTTCCCGCAAATTTTGTGCACCAGATTTCTCGAAGATTTTTTGTCTGATTGCTATGAAACTTTCAGGGTATGTAGATGATATTAATATCTCTAGACGTTTTTTTCAAATTTTTAAAATTCACTTCCGGTTATGAGTTATTGCCCTTTAATTGAAAATTGGGGGGTCTTTTGTCCAGAGTTGATCTCGGGAACTACAGATGATAGATGCATGAAATTTGGCGAAATTGTCGGTAACATTTTATAGTTTTGCTGGCATGAAAATTTTGGTAATTTCTTTGTTAGTTTTTGAGCTATTTGTCGCCAAAGTTTAAGATTTTTTCGGGGCTGAAATTTTGTTGCTTTTTGTATTATAACTTTTAAACTAAAAATATTTTGTTAATACATATAGAACAAAAGTTGTTTAGAATAACGAGAGCTTTCATTTAAAATTAAGAAAAAAGGGCTGGCCCCTATAATTAGGGGTCAGCAGCTCATACACGTATTTTTCTGATAGCAAAAATCGTTATCATCTTATGAAAAAAAATTAAATCAGTTATTATTAATATATTACATCATGTCATTTGGTATAAAATTAAACAAGTTATGTGCTATATTTTTTTTCAAATTTCATAAAACAAATATGTGAGAATCGTACATGAACGAGTTAATATGTCTACATAGACACACAAGCGAATAAATGTCACATTAAGGCCCAGGCATTTACTGCATTACGTTGTGTTGCGTCTTAGATTAATTTTTGTGATTCAATTTCATTTTTTTCATCTATATCATTTATGAATTCAATGAACACACATTATTTAAACGTTCTATGTGCAACTATTTGTCAATCGGCAATCCTCGGCTGATTCCGCTACGCTCCATACAAACCTCGGATGTGATTGGTGTAGGAATATGCATCGAATCGATGCATTTCTCCGCCGGAAACTGCCTTTTTACTCAGTTGTTTTACGAGTAAAGATGGCTGCATCCAGTATACAATGTGATTTTGATGAAGCGCTGGAGTTTGCAAAAGAATGTGTAAATATCAACTTCGAACTTAAGGAAAAACAGATACAGACATTAAAATCATTATACGAGGGGCATGATACAATGGCAGTTTTACCCACTGGGTTTGGTAAAAGTATTATATTTCAGCTTCTTCCCTTCCTGTTTCAGAGCTCGGTCAACAGCAACCCATGATTAGTTTGATGTCACGCCTTTAAATTCTATCATGCAGGATCAAGTTCGATCGCTATCAAAACTTGGTATAAATGCCTGTTATCTTAATATTGAAGGAACAGGTGTTAAAACCTTCGATGCGGTCAAAAGGTAGGTGTTGATTTGTACCAGAGACTGCTTGTACAATGAACCAAAGTTATCAAGTTTACATTAGCCTAATAAATTTCTATATCGATAGTTATTATTATACCTGAGACGATCTACAGAAAAACCTTCATGCATAAAAGATATTTATTCATAGTTTTATAAGTTATCTCTGATTCTCAAATATATGCAGGTCCGGAACAATCACAAGATTTAGCTGCATAGCTTGATTTACCTACATAGCTTTATTTACCTACCTAAAGTAGGTTTTTTTTAGCTACTCAATCATACTTTTGTTTTAATTGGGCATAAGTACTAAAAGTCGCACTCGGGGTGAAGCTATATTTTTCAATAATTTGACTTTTAGCAGTTGTCAAGTTTATACAATAATTGTATTTCAAAACTTCAAATGTTTAAATAACCTTTATTTGCAATTTGTCTATTGCATGTATGATTGATTTCGTGTAATTAGTTCTGGATGGGCAATTTTTTCTATTTTTGGGTCGGGTAAAACTTAGTGTATTATGTAACTTCCGCCCAGCATCTCTGTGCACATGTTTTGACGAGAACAATAAACAAATCGTAACACTTAGTGACTTGGTCAGGAGAACAAGTTCTTACTGTAGCTGGTCATCAAATCGAGTCAAGTCTCAGATACTGATTTTGATTATTTACTGACATTGATTAGTGAATATATAAAATTAATGTATGGTTGTTATGTAATTACTAATAAACGTTGTATAGTTTACAGTTCTTATGTTGAAAAACCAACATTGAAAAAAAATCTTCATCAGTATCAAAGATTTGATTCGATTCGATGACCAAGCCAGCTACAATAATCAATATCTATTTGGGAGGGAATCGAACCCTCGTACATAGTCATCGAACTGAACTACTTACAAAGATCTCTCTCTCTCTCTCTTTCTCTCTCTTAATTAGATTACATAATCACCAATAAAGCTGATATGGTGTATTCGAGCACATTTCCTGTCACCCCCCAGGAAAAGGAGTGGGTTCAATTCCCACTATCAACAGAAAATAGGTGATACATGTACAATCTAATGGTTAACTTTTATCAAACAAAACACTTGTTCTTATAGCTATCTGTGTCATTTTCTCTAAGTAGCACTTTGAATGTTTTAGAAGCAATTAATTCTATCGTTATGTATACAGCTCTGACTATGCGGGGCCACTAGGCTATCTGCCCGCTTTGCACCAGCTTGTTCCATTATGCCTAGGGAGGGAATCGAACCCTCGTACATAGTCATTGAACTGTACCACTTACAAACAAAGATCTCTCTCTTTCTCTCTGAATTAGATTTCGTAATCATCAACAAAGCTGATATGATGTATTTGAGCACATTTTATGTTATCAACCAGGAAAATAAGTGGGTTTAATTCCTTCTATCAACAAAAAAAGAATACATGTACAATTTAATGGTTAACTTTTATCAAGCACAACACTTCTTATTTTTGTGTCATTTTCTCTAAGAAGCACTTTAAATGTTTTTGAATCAATTTATTCTATCATGATTATAATTACAGCTCTGACAATGCGGGGCCACTAGGCTATCTGCCTGCTTTGCACCAGCTTTCTGTTCCATAATGCCTAGGGAGGGAATCGAACCCTCGTGCATAGTCATGGAACTGTACTACTTAAAAACAAAAAATAAACGGTTTAAAGGTTATTTAGCTGATAATCCTTCAGCATATGGAGAAAGCCATCTCAGTAGTGTACCTAAAGGGGTGGATACTGAACTTATAGCTAAATGCATTAAATTTCATCCTGTTTCTACTTTCAGGTAACTGTACTCAAGATATAAATCAAGATAAAAGAGAGGATTAAAAGATAAAAATACCAAAGCAAAGTGATTTAGAATATAGATTTTTAAATGATAAATTCATAACAATGACTTTCCTACAGGGGGTGTAAGTTAAAAATAATATGATTATCCTCTAAACTAATGGTCATTACTTCTTTGTATCAATGTAACTTAGGATAAATTAGGATATAAATACTGTCTGTCACATCTATTAAGATTAAAGGGGTTTACTTAGTGGTTAACGATACTGATTTTTCAATGATAAAATGAAAATTATGGGTTTTCTGATGGGGGTTTAATTTCGAAATAAAGGGATTTTTCCTAAAGGTAAAGGTGTTTATTATTTTGTATTGATGTGATATAGGATAAATTAGGGAACAAATATTGATCCAAAAAGATTTAGGGAGTTTCTTAAGTGATTAACTATACCGATTTTCAACAATAAATTGAAAATAATGGATTGTCTCAGGGGGGTATAATTTCTAAATGAAAGAATTTTTCCTGAAACTAATGCTGATTATTTCTTCGTATTTATGTAGTAGTGGAGAAATGAGGGTGTAAGTCTTAATCCCAAAAGTTTTTGGGGGTCTACTAAGCGTTTAACTACCGGTATATCCATTTATGAACGTTAAACTGAAGAATATGGGTTCTTTCCTGGGGATGTAATTTCTTAATTAAATGATTTTTCTTTTAACTAATGCTGTTTAATTCTTGGTATTATTGTAATAAAGGATAAATGAGGGTTTAGGTAACAATTCTGAAACATTTATGGGAAACTTCTCTCTATTTTTCTGTTAGGGAGAAGTGAAGTCTCCCTAAAATTTTGCTCTAGGTTGGTCCCTGACAACAGAATACATTTAAGTGAATATTTATGTTTTTTGTTATTATTTGGTGTGGTTTTCTTGACAGTGTCGCATAAACAATTTACCCGCTCCTAAAACACAAACTTTCTTTTTGTGGATTCAGCTTACCGCTGATTGGCTGCTGTTGCAGCAGACAAATAAGATATGCACGCACAAAACACAATAAACTTATCAGAGAATGAGTTGAGTTTATTTAAACTGTTGGAATTTGGGTATTTTTTTTAAAAATGTATACTTGTGACAAAACATATATGTGGTACATACAGATGTAGCTTTATGAAGAAAATTTTGGTTAGACCATATATACCTATCATGCAAGTAAATGATATTTACAAAAAACTTGCAATTTATGGCGCACGAAATATACGCTAGTTTTATAAAGATTGACATACATGTAATGTACCACATTCTGTGAAAAATAATCTATTAAAAATTCTTCATTAAGTTTACTCATACATGTTTTATGCTTATTACACGTAGTATTGTTTTTAAAACATGTAATTTATAAGAAAATAAACAAAAACCCTCGCTAAATTTATTTGCAAAAAAACAAAAAAAAACACAGTAGAATTGATAAAATGTTTATGCGGGCGCCTTCTAGTGATCAATTTGTCCGTCTGTCCATCCGAGATGGCTTGACAGGAGCATAGCTTCTCTCCCCTTGGCCCAATCTGGCTCATACCTCATCCACAGGGTTCCTTTGGTTGAAGGATGTGCAGTGACCTTGAACCATGTTTTTAGGTATAAGGTTAAGGTCATAGCAGAATTATATATATAAAATCCCTGTCTGGGGCATATCTTTTTTCCCTTTGGTCCAATCTGGCTAATACTCACTGAGTGTCTCTATGGTTAAACGATGTGCAGTGACCTTGCATGAAATTTCTAGGTAACGGGTAAAGATCATATCGGATCATGCAAAAATCCTTTTTTGAGAGCATATATAATATTTCTACTAACCCCTATTTGGCTCAGACTCCACATAAGCAGAGCTTTTGAGTAAAAGGTGAAAGGGTGTGTAGTGACCTTGAACGTATTTTCAGTGAAAAAAAACTGTGAAGGTCATACCAGAATTATATTTTTAAAATCCTTGTCCGGAGTATATCTTCTCTCCCTTTGCTCCATTCAGCCTCATACTTCACCCACATGATGCCTTTGATCAAAATATATGCAATGACCTCGAATGATATTTGTAGATGAAGAGTCAAGGTCTTATCAGATCACACAAAAATCCATATTTAAAGAGCATAGATATACTCTCCTTTTAGCCCCTATTTGGCTAATATTTTACCTTTACAGAGTTTATTGGTTAATGGCGTGCAGTGACCTTGAACCAAGTCTGTCAATGTGAAGGTCATAGCAGATCTTTTTAAAATTAGTTTTAGATAGTAGATTATTTTCCAAATATGCTTAATCTTGGTCAGATTGAACAAAAATGCATGTATGTTAGGGGGAATGAAATTGAATTAAAAGTTCTATGCCAGCTGGAAAAATTTCAAGTTATAGGTCAAGGTCAAAGCAGAATTCTCTGAAATAACATAAGCGGGGCGTTTGAAATGTTCACCATTTCAATGTTGTCTGGTTCATAGTAATTCTACATAGAAAATATTCACAGAAGTACAGTAAAGTAAACTTTACATCGATAAGTTTCTGACAATTAATGACGCAACGAGCACACAGTACAAAAGGTCAACCTTTTGAAAAGCAGTGAAGAGGAAAAGTTGCTCAGAATTATGTTTTAAACAAAATTGATTTTTTACATCAATTTTAATTTTGCATTCTGCGTTAAGAAAAAAGATGTTAGTTCAAGGTAAAGTAAACTTGTACCTAAAATGAAGTCAAATTTGTTAAGTCGTACTTAAACACATTGTTTTTTTTTGTTAAGTCGTTCTTGAAATGGTTAAGGGTTTTGGTTAAGTCGTACTTAAAAACATTCGGATCATGTTAAGTTGTACCAAGAATCATTCGATTTTTTTTTTATCTTTTTGTACTTAGGTTTCTTTGTTACTATATTAAGAACTCTGCTTCTTAGACGTACTTCTAGCGTTGCTTTCGACATTAGCGGAAAACCCACTCGTTGCTTTGCAACGAGCTTTGCTCTAGTTTTCATTTACTTTTGGATTTATTTCGACTGGTGTTTTTTTTTTTTAAAAACTAGAGGTACTGGGGGGCAAGCTCACAATTGATACCACCCCCCCCCCCCCCCGCGTATCATAACGCGTTTTATTTTTGCTATTTTAGAAAATATTAGATAAATCTATTTCACTGTCCATTTTCTATAAATAACAACTGCTCTATTTCATTTAAACTGTTAATGCTTATAGGAGTAAACAAATCATTTTCTATCCTTTAATTCCATTTTATTTCAAGTTAACTGTTAATGCATGATGACATTTGCATCCTTCCGTAAACAACCAACGTAAACAACACACATTCTATTTCGCCAGAAAAAAAATCATCGGGATAGGCCATTTTCGTAGAGACGGGGATGAGAATCTAAAAATAATTTTATGTGACCTGAGACAAGCAAGCTTTGTGTCTAATTTTAGCTTCTTAAATTTCCATTAACACAAGACATGACATAGACAGAATTTAGCATTGACCAATGACCTTGAACTTCCTCAATTGACCTTGGGTGAAAGCATGACACACCCTTTAGTCATAAGAAGTATTTGTGTAAAGTAAGAACATTCAATGTTCTCAATAAGGAAGATATGGACGGGACACGAATTTTGCACTTTTTCTGCCAGTGACCTTGACCTTGCCAAAATGACCTTGGGTCAAGGTCATGACACACCCTTTGCTCATAAGCAATTTTTGTGTGAAATACGAACTTCCAATGATTTTCCTTAAGAAAGATAAGGATCGGACACAAATTTGGCATTTTTTTCTGTCAGTGACCTTGACCTTGCCCGAATGACCTTAGGTCAAAGTCATGACACACCCCTTAGGTCATAAGCAATCTTTGTGTGAAGTAAGAATTTACAGTGTTTCTCCATAAGAAAGATATGGACCGGACACAATTGCACAGACGGACGGACGGACAGACGGACGGACGGACAAGGTGATTCCTATATACCCCCTCCCCCCCCCTCCAAACTTTGTTTGCGGTGGATATAAAATAACCTGTGTTCATCTTCGTGATTTGTATTCAACGCATTGATCACCGGATGTGTTCTGAGTGAAACTCTCTTACCTAACGGGAAACAAACGGTAACATTGATTGTCCTTTAAAAATGGAGCTTCTGAAAACTATCTATTTTAAGGACAAAGAGATCCATGGGATTATAACAAATGAAGCTAATCGTGTTTCTGATTATGAACTCTCTGTGGCAACAAAAAAAAGTTGTGAATGACATTCAATGCATTAAAAAGACAGAGGTCTTTGGCGGGTCTATGTCAAATCGTCCAATAACAGATCAAAACTTCTACATGGAGGGTTAACTTTGTTATCAGAAATAGGCACATTAGTGTATACAATACCAACTCCTTCTCCGCAGGTACCAATGAACCGTCTGAACCAGGTGCTCAATATTACGGTCAAAGGAGTCCATCTGTCCGTAGATGATGATGAAATCATGAAAATGCTAAAACATCTAAATTTCACCAGTGGCTAAAAGTATGAAAATATTAGACACCCCGAAACAAGAAAATTATGACAGGAATTTTGAATGGTAATCGCTTCATCTATGTTAGCGCTCTTCCGGACGACACATTTCTGCCCCGTCAATGCAAATGCGCAACGTTGCAGTGTTTCACATATCACTACGGTCAACCTTCAAATAAACCCCACCCCACTTTGTACTAACTGCTGGGAGGCTACCCACTATAAAAGAGACTGCCCTTATTCGACTAGATGTAAGGTTTGTAAGAAGTGCGGACACTCATCGGGTGACGATACGTGTGACCACTACACAGCACCTTTAGCCAAAGTTGTACTTTTGTGCGGGGGCTATACCCTATCCAATTTTTTTCCATGTGAAATAAAAGCATTTGCTGTTACTGACACATCGTCAGAAAACGCGTTTCAATACGTGAAAGCTGTACGAAGTGGCGATATTCCCAAAGCAAACGCAATCCAGTCTGCTACTACAGCATTATATGCAAAAAAAAATTGGAAAGACCATCTCGAACTCTACCCGTTTTGAATCTGAAAAATCATCTTTGATGACAGAAATAATATAGAAACGAAATTTGACCAGGTATCGGCTGTCCGTGAGGCTTTGCGCAAATTAAAAAAATCTACAATCTTCGTTGAGGCAACCTACGATGATTTCTGGGCGTCCGGAATTGACAAAGAGGTAACGATCCACACCCATCCCACTGCCTGGCCCGGTCAAAACAAGTAAGGGGAAATCCTGGATAACGTCGCTATATCTCATTCTAACGACAACCGTACCACTCAGCGCTCGAATTTAGCACCGCGAATGTCCAAAGACAGCTCCCAGCGGGCCATCTCCAGTATGGTCAGCGAGCTCAGAACCCCGAGAAAGCGCGATTGCTCCGGTACATGGAAAAATTCACCAAAGTCACAGAAACAAGCTAACAGTGATGGCTAGCATTTCATAAGATTTTTTACAAAAAGTGTCAATCCGACTATCTGATCACCTGACAAAAATGGCCTTATTAAAAGGATACATGTGTGGACTGTTGCATAGGTATACATATTTACTATTTTTTGTTATCTTAAACAACAATATGGCTATGCTTAAATTCATTTCAATAAATACGAGAGGTTAAAACTCTGAAGAAAAAAAAATAACTTTTACAGTTGAATAATTGATACAAAATATCGATGTTATTTTGATTCAAGAAACGCATTTTGTAGAAAAAAAAACGCTTTTCAATATGATTATGCTTGGAATGGAAAATCTGTACACTGCTTTTCTGACTCACCTTTTTTATTTTGTTTAAAAGGGGGTTAGATATTGAAATAAAAAATATACATAATACCAGTGATGGTAGAAAAATTCTGATCAATTTTAATATTGGTTATAACTTTCATAATTAAGTTAATATTTATGCACCGAACAAATAAACCTGCAGAATTGATTTTGTGTAAGGAAAGAAAAGATTTATCATTAAGAATTCTATAACCACAGAAAATATTATCTTATGTGGAGATTTTAACTGTCATCTTGATGGGGAAAATACTAATAAACGTTCAAAAATATTGAGCGACATTATTGTTGGTTAACATTTAAATGACTTATGGAAAGATTAGTATGTAAATAGCAATGGTTACACCTGATGCGATGCAAACAATAAGCCGTATAGATTATATATTTTTAAGCACATCTTTGTTGATAAAAATAAAAGAAACTAGATACGATCTCGTTACGAGTAACGAGTACGTCTTCCGTTCAATTTTTAAACGATACGATTAAAATATCAATGAAATTTCAGAATTCCCCCTAAATCACTTCCTTTCAGATAATGTTTACGATTGTCAATATCCTTTAAAATGTTTAACAAAGTGTTTTGCTTTTTCACATAAAGCACATCAAAGATTTAAGATTTTAGTCCCTAAAATCCCTAATTACGTCATCAATGGAAGTGGTAATGTGTTTTACAAACTGATATTGTTACGATCAACAACTTTGTTTCTGTAATGCATTACAAAATCTTAACGTTTTTAAGGTACTTGAGAAAGACTTTACGAGTGTCTTGGCCCCTAATGTAAGGAGCCAACCCCTTTATCTTGTGTTCATTCAAAAGGTATAACGAATACTAACATGTTTTGTTCTTACACGTATCTAAAATTGTTGTTAACTTTTTAGATACAAATGATTGAATAATTTAGGGCCAGCCTTCTAGATCCTTAATGGGGACAGACTTTGGTGTTTTGATTAATGGAATCGATTAAAATTATCAACGCAAAATTTTTTTTTATCCAATGCTAAATAAAATATGTTTCCTTCACTTAATATATTGCGTCAAAGTTTCAGTACGTTGGCCCCTAAAAATCCCTAATTACGTAATAAATGGGCGTGGCAATGATTTTACGATCAACGAAATATTTTAAGGGCAAGTCCGCTAGATCCTTAATGGGGACAGACACTGGTGTTTTGATTGATGGAATCGATTAAAATCATCAATTCAAATATTTGGCCCCTAAAATTCCCTAAAATCCGTCACTTTTAGGAAGTAATGAATATAAACGTCAAGTCAGAACAGAAAACGTGAATTAGAAGATCAGCTAAACAATCTATATGATAAAAAAGCACATGGAGCACAAATTCGTTCGAGAGAAAAATGGGTTAGTGATGGTGAAAAAAAACTAAATATTTTTTAGTTTAAAAAGAAGCACCAAGTTTTAAGCGAAAACAATCTTCTCACCGAAGATGACGATATTCTTGGTGCAATATGTGACTACTAAAATATGTGTGATACATTTACGTCAATGAATGAGTGTAAAGAAATCGTTATGTATTTAAAATCAAATAAATCCCCTGGCCTCGGTGGTATACCCAATGTTTATGGCACCAACTATCCTCCTTATTTTATAACATGTTGCAGGTCTCACAACACTATTTTTCCGAAGGTTCACGTCAAAACATGGCTGATGCAAAATAATTCACAAATTCCCCTTCGTTTTTCGGGGTTTTCCGCCAGCGACAGGGGCTGTACCTTTTTATGAGATGAAAAACAAGGTGTAATATGCCTGATTTTCCCACCTTTGTAAATATACGAGGTCACTTGAATTTTAGATGCCAGTTGTTTCGGCAGGGGGTGAAAGGGCTCGTACATGATTTTCAACCACATGTTTAACTTTGATGTAAACAAACTCTCGTGCCTTTATGATTTTCACAACTTTGAAACTACACTACCTGAGGATGCTTCCACACAAGTTTCAGTTTTGCCGGCTAATAAGTTTCTGATAAGAAGATTTTTAAAGATTTACTCTATATATTCATATGTTAAACTTCGATACCCCATTGTTGCCCCACCCTACCCCCGAGAATCATGATTTTACCAACTTTGAATTTACTTTACCTGAGATTGCTTTCACATAAGTGTCAGCTTTCCTGGCTAATTAGTTTCTGAGTAGAAGATTTTTAAATATTTACTCTATATATTCCTATGTAAAACTTCGACCCCCCCCCCCATTGTGGCCCCACCCTACCCCCGGGGATCATGATTTTCACAACTATGAATTTACACTGCTGATAATGCTTTCACACAAGTTTCAGCTTTCCTGGCTGATTAGTTCCTGAGAAGAAGATTTTTAAAGATTTACTCTATATATTCCTATGTAAAACTTCGACCCGCCCCCCCCCTGATTGTGGCCCCATCCTACCCCCGGGGATCTTGATTTTCATAACTATGAATCTACACTGCCTGATAATGCTATCACACAAGTTTCAGCTTTCCTGGTTGATTAGTTTTTGAGAAGAAGATTTTTAAAGATTTACTCTATATATTCCTATGTAAAACTTCGACCCCCCATTGTGGTCGCACCCTACCCCCTGGGGTCATGATTTTCACAACTTTGAATCTACGCTAACTGAGGATTCTTTCACACAAGTTTCAGCTTTCCTGGTCATATGGTTCATGAGAAGAAGATTTTTAAAGATTTACTCTGTATATCCTATGTAAAATTTGGAACCCCCATTGTGGCCCCACCCTACCCCCAGGGGTTATGATTTTCACAACTTTGAATTTACACTACCTGAGGATGCTTCCATACAAGTGTCAGTTTTCCTGGCTAATTAGTTTCTGAGAAGAAGATTTTTAAAGATTTACTCTATATATTCATATGTTAAACTTCGACACCCCATTGTGGCCCCATCCTACCCCCGAGGGCCATGATTTTACCAACTTTGAATTTACTCTACCTGGGAATGTTTCCACACAAGTGTCAGCTTTCCTGGCTAATTAGTTTCTGAGAAGATTTTTAAATATTTACTCTATATATTCCTATGTAAAACATCGACCCCCTATTGTGGCCCCACCCTACCCTCGGGGATCATGATTTTCACAACTATAAATCTGTACTGCCTGATAATGCTTTGACACAAGTTTCAGCTTTGCCGGCTGATTAGTTTCTGAGAAAAAGATTTTTAAAGATTTACTCTATATATTCCTATGTTAAACTTTGACACCAAATTGTGGCTCAACCCTACCCCCGGGGGCCATGATTTTCACAATTTTGAATCTACACTACCTGAGATTGCTGTCACATAAGTTTCAGCTTTCCTGGCTAATTAGTTTCTGAGAAGAAGATTTTTAAATATTTACTCTATATATTCCTATGTAAAACTTCGACCCCCATTGTGACCCCAACCTATTCCCGGGGATCATAATTTTCATAATTTTGAATCTACAATACCTACCTGAGGATGCTTTCACATAAGTTTAAGATTTCCTGATTGATTAGTTTCTGAGAAGAAGATTTTTAAAGATTTACTCTATATATTCCTATGTTAAACTTCGACAGCCCATTATGGCTTTACCCCACCCCCGGGGAATATGATTTTTACAACTTTGTATGTACACAACCTGATAATGCTTTGACACAAGTTTCAGCTTTCCTGGCTGATTAGTTTCTGAGAAGAAGATTTTTAAAGATTTACTCTATATATTCATATGTAAAACTTCGACCCCCCATTGTGGCCCCACCCTACCCCCGGGGATCTTGATTTTCACAATTTTTAATTTACACTACCTGAGGATGCTCTCACATAAGTTTCAGTTTTCCTGGCTGATTAGTGTCTGAGTAGAAGATTTTTAAAGATTTACTCTATATATTACTATGTAAAACTTCGACCCCCAATTGTGGCCCCAACTTAGCCCTGGGGATCATGATTTTCACAACTTTGAATCTACACTACCTGAGGATGCTTCCACACAAGTTTCAGTTTTGCCGGCTAATAAGTTTCTGATAAGAAGATTTTTAAAGATTTACTCTATATATTCATATGTTAAACTTCGATACCCCATTGTTGCCCCAACCTACCCCCGGGAATCATGATTTTACCAACTTTGAATTTACTTTACCTGAGATTGCTTTCACATAAGTGTCAGCTTTCCTGGCTAATTAGTTTCTGAGTAGAAGATTTTTAAATATTTACTCTATATATTCCTATGTAAAACTTCGACCCCCCCCCCCATTGTGGCCCCACCCTACACCCGGGGACCAGGATTTTCACAACTATGAATTCACACTGCCTGATAATGCTTTCACACAAGTTTCAGCTTTCCTGGCTGATTAGTTTCTGAGAAGAAGATTTTTAAAGATTTACTCTATATATTCATATGTAAAACTTCGACCCCCCATTGTGGCCCCACCCTACCTCAGGGGATCATGATTTTCACAATTTTGGATCTACACTAACTAAGGATGCCTTCACATAAGTTTCAGCTTTCCTGGCTGATTAGTTTCTGAGAAGAAGATTTTTAAATATTTACTGTATATATTCCTATAAAAAACTTCGATCCCCCATTGTGGCCCCATCCTACCCCCAGGGGTTATGATTTTCACAACTTTGAATTTACACTACCTGAGGATGCTTCCACACAAGTTTCAGTTTTGCCGCCAAATAAGTTTCTGAGAAGAAGATTTTTAAAGATTTACTCTACATATTCTTATCTTAAACTTCGACACCCCATTGTGGCCCCACCCTACCCCCGGGGGCCATGATTTTCACATTTATGAATCTACACTGCCTGATAATGCTTTCACACAAGTTTCAGCTTTCTTGGCTGATTAGTTCCTGAGAAGAAGATTTTTAAAGATTTACTCTATATATTCCTATGTAAAACTTCGACCCGCCCCCCCCCTGATTGTGGCCCCATCCTACCCCCGGGGATCTTGATTTTCATAACTATGAATCTACACTGCCTGATAATGCTATCACACAAGTTTCAGCTTTCCTGGTTGATCAGTTTTTGAGAAGAAGATTTTTAAAGATTTACTCTATATATTCCTATGTAAAACTTCGACCCCCAATTGTGGCCCCAACTTAGCCCCGGGGATCATGATTTTCACAATTTTGAATCTACACTACCTGAGGATGCTTTCACATAAGTTTCAGCTTTCCTGGCTGATCAGTTTCTGAGAAGAAGATTTTTAAATATTTACTCTATATATTCCTATGTAAAACTTCGAACCCCTTTGTGACCCCAACTTAGCCCTGGGGATCATGATTTTCACAACTTTGTATCTACACTACCTGTGTAAAACTTCGACCCCCCATTGTGACCCCACCCTACCCCCGAAGATCACGATTTTCACAATTATGAATCTACACTGCCTGATAATGCTTTCACACAAGTTTCAGCTTTCCTGTCTGATTAGTTTCTGAGTAGAAGCTTTTTAAAGATTTGTTCTATATATTCCTATGTAAAACTTCGACCCCCCATTGTGGCCCCAACTTAGCCCCGTGGATCATGATTTTCACAATTTTGAATCTACACTACCTGAGGATGCTTTCACATAAGTTTCAGCTTTCCTGGCTGATCAGATTCTGAGAAGAAGATTTTTAAATATTTACTCTATATATTCCTATGTAAAACTTCGACCCCCCCCCCATTGTGGCCCCACCCTACCCCCGGGGATCATGATTTACACAACTATGAATCTACACTGCCTGATAATTCTTTCACACAAGTTTCAGCTTTCCTGGATGATTAGTTTCTGAGAAGAAGATTTTTAAATATTTACTCTATATATTCCTATGTAAAACTTCGACCCCCCCCCCCCCCATTGTGGCCCCAACTTAGCCCTGGGGATCATGATTTTCACTATTTTGAATCTACACTACCTGAGAATGCTTTTACATAAGTTTCAGCTTTCCTGACTGATTAGTTTCTGGGAAGAAGATTTTTAAAGATTTACTCTATATATTCCTATGTTATACTTCGACACCCCATTATGGCTTCACCCTACCCCTGGGGGTTATGATTTTCACAACTTTGTATCTACACTACCTGAGGATGCTTCCAGACAAGTCTCAGTTTTCCTGGCCTATTAGTTTTTGAGAAGAAGATTTTTGAAAATTTACTTATATATTCCTATGTAAAATTTCGACCCGCCATTGTGGCCCCATCCTACCCCTGGGGGTCATGATTTTCACAACTTTGTATCTACACTACCTGAGGATGCTTCCACACAAGTTTCAGCTTTCCTGGCTGATTAGTTTTTGAGAAGATTTTTAAATATTTACTCTTTATATTCCTATGTAAAACTTCGACCCCCCATTGTGGCCCCAGACTACCCCCGGGGATCATGATTTTCACAATTTTGAATCTACACTGCCTGATAATGCTTTCACACAAGTTTCAGCTTTGCTGGCTGATTAGTTTCTTTGAAGAAGATTTTTAAAGATTTACTCTATATATTCCTATGAAAATTCGACCCCCATTGTGGCCCCACCCTACCCCCGGGGGTCATGATTTTCACAATTTTGTATCTACTCTACCTGAAAATGCTTCCACACAAGTTTCAGCTTTCCTGGTCTTATGGTTAACGAAAATTTTCATAAATTCCTCATTATCTCCCTTTGCAAAAGGGCGTGATCCTTAATTTTCACAACTTTGAATCCCCTTAGGCTAAGGATGCTTTGTGCCAAGTGTGGTTGAAATTGGCCCAGTGGTTCTTGAGAAGATTTTGAAAATGTGAAAAGTTTACAGACAGACGGACAGACAGTCAGACAGACAGACAGACAGACGGACGGACGACAGACAAAATGTGATCAGAATAGCTCACTTGAGCTTTCAGCTCAGGTGAGCTAATGAAGGAAAGGGGTGTTTCAATCAGTTTAATAGCTTCGGGTTCGGCATCCGGTAAAATGAGTTGGCAAGACTTGGCCTGGGCAAAACAAAAGATTGGCAGTTATCAATCTACCAATCTCTTTAAAATTTCAGGATATTTGATGGACCAGTATATTTGTATTCGCTGTAAATATTGCTGCAAAATAATGCGTATTTGGAATTGACGATTGCCGATCTGCCCCGGCTTTTATTTTGCCACGGCCAGGGTTTGCATACCCATTTTACCAAGACTCGTATTCCATACAGGTCTCTAAAACGAGGTTCTTTGTTTAAAGCAGCCATGACATTATACGAAAATGGGTCGATCTGACTATGATGAATTTGCTTGTTGTGCAACAGTTCGCGTATGATGGGAAATTTTTGAAACATGCAAAGTATATTGGTGCCAATTTTGTGAAGTAAATTGAGGCTAGTAAATATTTCAATGCGTTGACAGTTTTCACACATGACGTTGGTGTTAGCTTGTTCTGATTTTCGTTTCGTTTTTATTATTTATGCTTTGTAACCTGGGAAATATCGTCTGTATTTCGTGATTTTTACGTTTCAAATCAAACAGAGACTTCGGTAAATCAAACAGTTAACTGTTTACCTGCGCAAATTAAGCAAAATCTGATGTATCAAAAAAGTACTGAAATACAATTCATTCTATCGGTAATTCGGCATTATCTTTTGCGTAATGGTAGATTAATGCAATAGGTTTTGTTGAGATGCTCGGCATTTTCTCGAGTTTATTCAGTTTAAATAGAGTTTGATATCGCTGTCGGAAATATGTAGGTATATACATGTATATATATGATTCATTTCGAAAAAATAAATTGTGTTCTTTATTTGTTATAGTGCATGTTTCTTGTGTTTAATTGTTTAAAATTTCTATTTACTAACCATATTTGAGTGTTAAGCTTCGAATTATAAGCAAGATACAGAGATTTGCTCACAATTCTATGTTTGTACACATATCTTAAAAACTAAAGATTAAAAAAGTAAAAAAAATTGTCAATATTTATTAAAAAAAAATTCAAAGTCTGTTCTTCCAGAAATCAACTTTAACAAATTATTGTATTGAAAACTTAACCTTTTTTCGTCATTATTACTCCTACTGTACATGTGATCATTGACTGTGTTTGTGTACATTTGTATAAACTGATTTTGAACCTCAAATACCAGTGAACTGGTCTCAAGTCAATAAAAGAATTGAAAATCTTAGGCCATTCTTTTTTTTTCCATTTTAAATGCTGAATAGGAAATACGAAGTTAAAAATCTGACTCAAACCTAGGCGAACTGTGAGCTCTGTATCTTGCTTATAATTCTACGATTAACACTGAAATTTTGGTTGAACATTAGAAAATCGATATGAATTAAAGTATGTTAAATACTTGTACAAACAAAATAAAAGAATGATATTTTGTATATACCTACTCTCTGGGGCCCCCTCTTTATACAATAAATAATGTGAAATCTACATCAATATTGATAGTTTTTCAGACACGAGTAAATAAAAACGACATCTTTAAAACAGTTTCCATAGTTCTGACACGTTTCTGTTGCGGGGATAAAGTAATTATCGCTATTCCTAAGAAAATATCACAGCGGAAAATTATCCTGGTTTTTACGCGAGGTAAATAACAGTCATTTAATTATAATGGAGAAGACAAAATTTTTGAATGTTTTTAAGTTGAGGAATTGAGCACATTGAGGTACAATTTTCTTTTTTACATCTATACATGTAGGATGTTTTAGATAAAATACAATAACTATTATATATATTTTTTTAAATATAATAACTAGTAAGTAGTTGATGAAAAAAATGTACCTATATGCTCTCATATATTTTGATCGCTTTACAAAGTGGGGATGGGGGCAAAACGAAAATATAGGGAATTGGAAGTAAACAACTTAACAGTGTACCCCTACCAACTGTTTAGTTTTATATCTTGCGTAAGATTTTCTTATTCTGGTAAAAAATAGTATTTCATGATGGTACAATGTCAAAGATTACGTGTATGCAAAAATAAGTGTAAAATTATATTTATTTTTTGTTATTCTACCAAGGGACCATATGGCACAATATCTTTTGAACGCCAATTGTTGCTCAGCCGAGCGATGTGGCCACATGGGCCTCTTGTTTTAGTACATAAATATCTATGAGTTTCTTTGACAAGATGACATCTATGTATGACATAAAACAACATCCCCAAATATATTTGGAATCCCAGAAGAAGACATGTACATGTCTGTAGCTTATCATCTTCGCTAGCCAAGGGTGACGATCCACGGTCATTCTTAATAGAGAAACACCGTGGATCGTCATCCTTGGCTAGCGAAGATGGTAGCTTATGAATTAACATCAAATACTCTTAGAATGATTGTTGCATAATGTGATCAACAGTAATTAAAAATAAGAAAGAGTTGTAAGCAAATAGTTAAATCTTGAATAAAAAACCATTTGTGATGTTATAATAATTTTTTCATAACGCGCCAACTTAATTTGTATGCAGACAGAGCTGCAGTAATTAGACTAAACCTTTCGAAATATAATGATTAACTGCTTAAATATAAACCGGGGTACCACAGGGCTTAGTACTTTGCCCGTTTCTTTATTACATCACGAATGGAGCTTCATCAGACCTACATTTCTGAGGTCAATATTCAGCCTCATGTCTGAGTATTGAAGCACTTTTAGGTCATCAGAGTCACTCAGTTGACCTATTGCAATTGGTCTTTGTCCATCGTCGTGCATCGTGCGTTGAGCTTTAACAGTTTCATATTTTTAACTTCGTCTTTATAACTGCATAGCCAATTAATTGTTACTATTTTTGGTTGAAACGTCTCTAGGGTAAAAGGAATCTAAATTGTGAAATGCATTGCTTTACCACCTCTTGGGTGCCACGGTCGGGCCAAAATATAAAAAAAAAAAACTAATTTTTCAAAAAACTTCTTCTATATTCCTACACATGTAAGGAAAAAACCGAATGCATGGTTATGATGTCCATGAAACCTTCTACCAATATTGTGAAATTCACGGCCCCTGGGTCTGCGGTTAAGGCTCTAGGGTGGGGCCAATGTGGTCATATAGTAAACATCTATCAAATCTTCGAAAATCTTTTTCTCTACTGACCCATTTATATCTGTCAAAATCTAAATGCATCATTATGACGTCCATAACGTATTCTACCTAAATTATGAAGTTCATGACCCTTGGGACAGGGGTTAAGGCCCTTTGGTGGGGCCAAAATAGCCATAAGGTGAAAATGTATTAAATATTTGAAAATCTTCTTTTTTACTCTCACAGATGTGGGAAAAAACCAGAATGCATGATTATATATGTATTGTCCACGAACTCCTCTACCTAAAATGTGAAATTCGTGGCCCATGGGTCAAGGGTTCAGGCTGTGTGGGGGGAGGGGGGGGGGGCAATATGGCTAGATAGTTGTAATGCATATAATGTTTAAAAACCTTCTTCTCTTTAAGAAAAGCTGACTTCAAAATTATGTTAACCAGTCCTCTACTTAAATTTTAAATGTCATGTCTCCTGGTTTTGGCTCTAGGGTGGGGCCAAAATGAATGTAAAGTGTTAATGCAGACAATGTTTAAATGTTATCTTCTCTACTGACAACCACCTGTAAGGAAAACTGAACTTATTTTATAATTTTGCAGACCAGGAAGCCTTTTATCAATATTATTAATTTCATGTCCCCCACGGTAGGGGTTTCTGACTCTAGGGCGGAGCCAAAATGTTCATATAGTGTCAATTATGCAATTTTTGTTTTAAAAAATCGTCTTCTTTACTTCTGCTGATACTGAATAAAAACTGAGTGCATTAAAGGAAAGAAAAGCCATCTTTCAAATTTCATATCTCCCAATGTAGGTTTTTTGAATCTAAGACGGGGCCAAACACGTACATGTATATAGGAAAAAGGGTAGGGCGTTTAATGCAGGGTGTGGCTAAAATGGTCATTAAGTGTTAATGCATTTCGAATGTTTAAAAACCGTCTACCTACACAGAATAAAAACTCCCTGCTTATTTAGAAAAAAAAACCCATTAAGCTGTCATCTTTAAAAATATTTCGTTTCACCTACAGTACCGATCAGACCCAACTTCACACCAGAGTAAACACCAACTAAACCCAGGGATTACTTTTGGGGCACACTTTGGGTTTACTTTTTGAAAATCTAAGTCCACTCATGGTTTACTTTAGGTGTACTTGGAAATTGCTTTTTGGTCAACTGTACGCATCACCGAAATCTAATTAAAATTAGAACTTCCATCCGCTCCCCGGTTTTCGAGCGTATCGTAGAGGAGCTGAATTACAAGTCTAATTAACAGTGCGACATTTAAGTCCGGACATGACAAAGTCCGGGGTTTTAGCTACCCTTTCCGTTGGACATAGCTTACTTCTGTTTATATATCTTGGTGGGACATTTTACTTTGATCCTATCATGTCAGCATGAATGTACACATTGCTCTAGTTTTCTCATGATTGTCTCTCAAATATCAAAATCCCATGGGATTTTGGTGGGATTTTTCATCCCATCTCAAACCCCACCAAAATCCCATGGGAGAAAAAGTACTGTGGGATAAATTGTCCCATGTAGGAGAAAAAATCCCATCATTGTTAAAAGATGGGATTAATTCTCCCATATAGGACAAAAAATCCCACATAATAAAGAAAATGGGGTATATCCCATGATTTTTCACATAGGATAAATTTTCCCATATATCACAGATATTTTTCTCATGATTTCTCATCATAAATTATTTTCTTTTGTTATTTCATCTTAATTTGCACCTAACATTAAACTCTGTCTCATAGTAATTGATTGGATCAACAACTGTACAAACATTTTATGTTTTCATCTGATATTAATCTTTTAAAGACATGTGAGAATGTATTGTGTTGATTTTCCAAAATACTGTAGGTGTATGTTTGCTATAAAATGCAGATTCTAATCCTCAATAAATAGTTATTATTTGGTTCTTCATTTTTAATCCATCTAATTAGACTTTCTTGTTATCTAACGTTATCTCTTAGGAACTTATAATTTCATTCTAGCTCTTTCTGGTAATTACCATAGGCGCTTCCCAACTAAAATCAGTGTATAAAAAATCCATCCCGAAAAGAGATGAATATTTGGCACAATGATGTATAGATGGTGAGCGTCTAACAGGTGCAGTTCTTTACCTCAGCAGATAAGAATGACCTTTGTTGCTGTGCAGTACTAATGCAACGCTCAAAAAATACCTTATGCAGATTGTAAGCAACCAAATGTTTACCCAATGATGACGTTTTTTCATATCTAATGCTCATAAACTTCTCATATTTCTCATGTAGTCATTTCTCAACTCTGATCAGACTGATGTTCCCAGTTTCCATCTTGGAGTGTAATAATTATGTTGAATTACGAACCCGATTGTTAAATACACCCCCCCCCCTTTAAAAGAATTCGGAATACTAAGACAATCTCATATCATGTTTCATGGAGTCAGGTGCACAGAACAAGAACCACATCACCACATCGTCAATAACGGCGATTGTCTACGCCGCATTGTTACCCATTGTACGGATTCTTTTAATAAAAGAGAGTAAAATATAATGTAACGTTTTCCGGGTTCGAAGATTCGGTTGCTCTGCCTGAGCAATTATGATACAAATCAAATTTCTCAATCAAAGCTTTAAATCAGTAATATATACAATTCACTTTCTACTAGAGCGCACGCGCTTCCTCAACAGAACTTATTCTGTTATCACAACACATACAATAAAACCTCGAAAGCCTTATGCAGGCACGTAAGGTATTTATTCGTGTTCTAGGTTTCACCCTAAATACTGCTTCCTTTACAGCTTCTTCTCACCTCGGCTGTCTGTTCAGAAGTCCGCCTGAGAGCTCAGAAACTCTCCTTATATACCCTAAGTCACGTGATACTTGGGGATCTAGAAACAGGAAGTAGTACTCTAGTATGAGAAGCGAATATGATTTTGATTCCGACTTTCCTTTCATTACCCACGCCTCCAGGAATGCGTCCCGCATTTAAAATAACAATATGATCTGGTAATGCGCGTGGAACATAACAAAACTAACAATAAAACAACTTGATTCAATAGAGGGTCATGATCAACAAAATTAATTCAAAGACAGTGCGCTCATTACAAAAATCAGTGAAAAGATCTATGAGTAAAAATATGAAATCAGCAAATGATCTATGAGCAGTCCGCATGCCTTACAAATAATGAAAAATCAGCCAATAATGAATCTGCCTTAATCAAAGAAAAACACATCAACTTAAATTTATCTAAAACCAACTCTCGTCTTCACGCGATGTGACAGTGGTCTTTCAATTCCCTCCTAGCTGCAACCATTTTATCGGCTATGATTTACAACAGGTCAACTATCTCTAACCTTTTCCCGTACAAACAAAAGTCAAGATATCGCTTGCACTCTGAACAATTATTCAAGTTTAGTATCTAGCCGCTATAGTCGACTTCATAGTCTTGTAACCACTTTGGCGCATTTCTATCGCGTCTCGGTTGGCAGTTTCCGCTCGCGCCAGTTTCCTCAACGGAAATGAATGGCTCCGTTTCTTCAATGTGAACATCGTCATGAGGTGAACTGTCACCTATCTGTAAGTCACCTTTGTTTTCAGGCTCGTTGTCAGAATTGTCCTCTCCCCTTAATGTATGAGCATGGCTCTTTCTCATTCGGTCACAATGAATGACAGTGCTCTTTTCTCGAAAACCACATGCAACTGTGTACAATACATCTGACAGCTTATTATCTACTTTATAAGGACCCCTCCAAAATGAAGTAAGCTTGGGAGAGCATCCGCTTTTCCTTACTGGGAAGTATACATATACCATATCGCCTGGCTTAAATGACGACCAAGATACCTTAACATCATGGTACTTCTTCTGACGAAGCATCTATCCTTTTACATTGTCTCTGACAATGGCATGCGACTTCTCCAAACGTTCGCGCAATATCCAAACCCATTGATGAGCTGGTATTTCTTTAATTTGTGTCGGCATCTCGTACATTAAATCTAAAGGCGTCGTTGCCTCTCGACCTAACATAAGCATATTAGGAGAGAAATTTGTTGTCTCATGCATCGTTGATCGATAAGCCATGAGGATATAAGGAAGACACAAGTCCCAATCTCTTTGGTTATCTCTGACATAGGCGCTCAGCATTGAAAGCAAGGTGCGGTTGAATCGCTCAACCATTCCATCGGATTTAGGATGGTAGGGCGTTGTCCGTGTTTTTGTAATGCCCAGCAATTTGTACATTTCTGTGAACAGCTTACTCTCATACTGTCGGCCTTGGTCGGAATGAATGATGGATGGAACACCAAACCTCACGATAACTTGTTCCATAATGGTTCGAGCAATGGTCTCCGCTTCCATATCTGGAAGAGCAAATGCCTCTGTCCATTTTGTAAAGTAGTCCGAAACGACGAGAATGTGACGATTTCCTCGGTCCGTCTCGGGCAACTCACACAAAATGTCAGTTGCTATTCTCTCCATAGGCACACCAGATGTTGTGATTTGCATAGGAGCGCGGCGTTTCGGAATAGAATTTTTCCGCTTAGTACACGTGTCACATCCCGCTATGTACTGATGTACATCTCTCTGTCGACCTGGCCAATAGTATCTTTGCCTTATTTTTGCCAGCGTCTTTGTCACTCCAAGGTGACCTGACTTCTTATTGTCGTGACACATCTCCAAGACATTTCTCCTCTCACAATCTGGTACGATGGCTTGATAGATCTCTCGATTTGACGGAAGCAATACCCAGCGACGCACTAGCAAACCATCCTGGATGCTTAGTCTTTCAAATTGGTTCCACAACGATTTGATCACGTACCCATGCTGCGAAACATCAGAAAATGAGGGTCTTTTACCGAGGTCAATCCATTTGCGAACCAATTGAATGTCTTTGCTCTCATCGTGAGATCCTCTTAGACTAGCGCTCGCCAACACATTTTTGTTATCCTCGACCTCAGTAGATGAGTGCAATAACCTAACTAAATATTTTGAATCTTTTGTCTCCCAATTAGAATCAAATCCACACTGGGTGCATGGGATTCTACTAAGGGCATCCGCGTTCCCGTGTTTTCTGCCCGGGCGATGCTCTATCTCCATATCATAGGTGCTGATGACTTCTAGCCATCGCGCTAATTGTCCTTCCGGGTTTTTGAACCTGAGAAGCCATCTCAGTGACCCATGGTCAGTCCTTAACAGAAACTGTTTTCCATAAAGATAGTGCCTAAAGTGCTTTATGAAATGGACAACAGCGAGCAATTCTTTTCTCGTCACACAATACCTTCTCTCTGTTTTAGATAGTGCACGACTGGCATACGCTATCACCCGCTCGTTTCCGTTGATTTCCTGCGAAAGCACAGCGCCTATTGAGCAGTTACTTGCGTCTGTATCAAGAATGAATCGTTTGGACACATCAGGTAACGCCAGTATTGGTGCAGATATTAACCTGTTTCGAAGATTTTCAAAAGCGCTCTGTGCTTCTTGCGTCCACTGAAACTTTCGTCCCCTTTCTGTAAGACGATGCAATGGTTTTGCCTCAGAAGCGAAATCTCTAATAAAGCGTCTATAATAACTGCACAACCCTAAAAATGAGCGAATGTCAGACACATTGGAAGGAGTTGGCCACTGGGCAACTGCTGCAATCTTTTCCGGGTCTATAGCAATGCCCTCATGAGATATTATGTGTCCCAGGTATTTTACTTTAGTTGCAAAAAGGTTGCACTTCTTTGCCTTTAATTTCAGTCCAGCTTGCTGAAGTCTATCAAATACCTTTCCCAAGTTGTCTAGCATGTTCTCAAAGGAATTTCCAATAACTATTATGTCGTCAAGATACACTAGGCAAATGTCCCACTGGAGACCCGCCAGAACAGTCTCCATCAGACGTTCAAACGTCGCAGGCGCACAGGTTAGACCAAAAGGCATAACCTTAAATTGAAATAGGCCTTTCCGCGTTACAAAAGCTGTCTTAGCTTTATCCTTTTCTTCCATGCCAACCTGCCAATACCCACTGTTAAGGTCTAATGTGGAGAACATAGCATGACCCGAGAGATGGTCAAATGCTTCGTCAATATTTGGGAGGGGATATGCATCTTTGATAGTTACTTCATTCAAGCGGCGATAATCAATACAGAATCGCATTGTCCCGTCCTTTTTGCGCACTAGAACAACAGGCGATGCCCAAGGGCTATTGGAAGGTTCTATAACATCTCTTTCTAGCATTTCATTGACTTGTTTGTCGACTTCATGTGACAAATGCAAAGGAATGCGGCGCACGCCTTGCTTAATTGGTTTCTCAACTGTTCCAGTATTTATCTTATGCTTAACTACTGCTGTTCGTCCAAGGTCAAAATTTGAACTTGCAAACAGATGTTGATATTTGCGTAAGAATTTTTCAGCGTCTTTGGCTTGGGAGTGCGTAAGGTTATCTTTACCTCGATCTAGGAGATCGCGCAAATCCTCTCGCAGCTCGCCAGATGACTGCTTTTCAAATCTAGCCGTGCTCTTCTCTGCATCAATAGCCGTCATCTTAGCTATGGTTGTGTCCTTGTATATCGTTTGCGATACATCTGTTATATTCATAAGTCGAACAGGTATATTCTCTCTACCTTTAACTAACGTTCGCCCAACTAGCGCACGACCCCTTTCCAGAAACTTTTCTTCTGGCTCGACAATGTAATCTATGGTACCGCATTTATTTTCTCCAGAAATTTTACCCCTTTATGACTAATTCACTTCGTGGGGGAATATGAACATCGTCGGCGGCAGTGATACGATAACAGCCCATAGCTCCTTCACAAGAGACTGTGCATTCCTCATCATTTAGCCGCAAAGTATTAGTTCCGAGATTTATAATACCATTTCCCATTTTTAGGAAATCAAGGCCGAGTATTCCATCGACAGTGATATCCGTCACTATCGCTGGAATATGTGTTTCAGACTGACAAACCTTGATACCAAATATTGCTCTTCCATACTGAGGGAGCGCATCTCCACTTGCATTTAATACTCTTTGCGAACTTTCTTCCAGAATCGGGCGCGTGTGTTGTGGCATCAAATCGTATATCTTCTTTGATATTAATGTCAACGAAGCGCCTCTTTGCTTGGACTTCATTGACCTTAGTTTGTAGAAAGATACCAGCTTCATGGTTTGAAGTGTTTGCGCCTATATTTGCGTTCATACACTTGTTTTTCCTGCGATTGCTACGAATTCGTCGAGTTTTCCCCTCGCCCGGACATTTTCTATAAGGCTCACTTTTTTTATCCGCCCCTCTACTCTTCAAACTGGGACAATTTCTCCGAATATGGCCCTTTTCCTTACAGTAGTAGCAAACCACGCCATTGCTGAGGTTTCCGCCTGAAGTCTGTATAGGTCGTCTTTGTCGTGCCCCATTTTGAACCTGTATTTCTAATTTATCTAATTTAGTCTGCATCGCCTTCATTAAATCCATTAGCTGTGTTGTCTGAGGTTGTGCGCTTTCATCACTCTCAATCATGCGCAAGTCTCCTCGCTTTTCTGTTTTGAAATACGCATCTAGCTCCACAGCAAGGCGAATTGCGTCATTTAGATTTCCAGGTCTGCTCTGTTTGATGCGCAGTCTCATATCCGAGTTGACTAATGCATCGATAAACGCATCTTTACCTAGCGTCTCCCTAACCTAAGCTAAACAAGTCAACCTATGAGTAGCCTGACCTAATTCCGACAGGGTCTCAGACGCTTTCTGTCGTCTTTCCTTTAATTGCGCTCGATAGAGTTCCGTCTGGTTTGGCGGCGCAAAACGTTCCTCTAGAGCTTTTACCAGTAAATCATACCGTTGTCCCATTTCATTAGAAACATTCCCAAGTATACCTTGAGCTGCCCCACGCAGCGAAACAGCTAAGTATAATCCTTTCTCGTTCTCTGACCAATTGTTAAGGGCAGCGCAGGCGTCAAAGTGAGATTTGTAGTCCAGCCATGAATGAGAGCCATCATATGTTGCTGGTTTGATGTTGCATCTAGTGCCCTTACTTCCTGGATCTGTGCATGCTTCAATCTCTCCTCTCGGAACCGCTGACTGTCTACTTTCAGTTTGTAGCTCACGAATCGGTGCGTAATTGATACTTTTTCTCCTCATCGCATCAGCATTTCTCCGCTCTAATGGCGCACGCGTCAATGTCGCACTCGACAGTATTCGCGCTCCCGCGGCTGGCGGCGCGCTCGCTGTTTCAGTGCCTAATATGTGATCACCCAGCGCATCCGCAAGCTAAGCCTCACTAGTATTACCTTCACTGTGTGCCTTTGCCCGGCGCACTGTAACATGGCTTGTGCGCTCAATATCATCAATACCATCCCTTTCTTCATTAGCCTGCAATACAACTGTATTCTCAGGGTCGTAATACTGACCTCCGTTCGCTCCATTCAGTGTAGCGATTCCAGAATCGCGCGCTTGCGTTCTTCTTTCCCTAGGTGTAGAAAACCTCTCTATTTCTTTGCGCAATCGATCGCAGCTCTGCTCTAGAAATGATATTTCTTCATCTATCATCTCATCCATATTAATTGATCACAGCTGATTATAAAGAAATAAATAAATGATTATCTATAACCGAATCCCGACGCTGCCACCAAATTTATGTAACGTTTTCCGGGTTCGAAGATTCGGTTGCTCTGCCTGAGCAATTATGATACAAATCAAATTTCTCAATCAAAGCTTTAAATCAGTAATATATACAATTCACTTTCTACTAAAGCGCACGCGCTTCCTCAACAGAACTTATTCTGTTATCACAACACATACAATAAAACCTCGAAAGCCTTATGCAGGCACGTAAGGTATTTATTCGTGATCTAGGTTTCACCCTAAATACTGCTTCCTTTACAGCTTCTTCTCACCTCGGCTGTCTGTTCAGAAGTCCGCCTGAGAGCTCAGAAACTCTCCTTATATACCCTAAGTCACGTGATACTTGGGGATCTAGAAACAGGAAGTAGTACTCTAGTATGAGAAGCGAATATGATTTTGATTCCGACTTTCGTTTCAATAACATTTGGAAAAACAAATGTTTTATATTGACTTCAAAATCATGCTAAAATAACTGTATTTTAATTTTAATAAATTTCACAAAAGCTATTTCTATAGGTTGGTTGCACCGAGCTCAGCTTGAGCGAGTTTCTGTACTTGTGTATATTACCTGCATACGTGTAAGTAACAGTAGATCAAATAAGTGTATTTTAAAAATACGTGCACATACATAGTACAGAAGACCAAAGGTGGCAATGTTTCAAACATCAACCCGTAAATTGCCAGACTGTCACCTTGATTAATATTCTTACCCCTCGGTGGTTCGTATTGTATATAAATGTAATTATATCCCCGACTGGTTAAGACTTGTTACCTGTAATTATATCCGAGATGTACGGTTCTAGGATAACACAAAAGTGAAATTCAAAATTTAATTTACTGGTTACAATATTATTTCCCTATAAAAGAAATTATATATGAATTAATCATTTACCAAATGTTTCATTTTTTGAAATCTCTCTCTCTCTCTCTCTCTCTCTCTCTCTCTCTCTCTCTCATTATTTGCTTGTTTAAGTACTGCTTTAAAGTATACCAGGGACAAACGGTATCTAGACTACCTACATGTATAGTGCGGTCAATTTTTGATATAATATGGAGATCTATGTGTAAAAACATCCTGAAAATTTTACTGCGGTCGCATAAGTACTTTTCGAGATATTTGTGGAAAACCCGATTTCACACCTTCAGAACGATTTTTAATCAAGCCGATTTGGCGTGGGATGAACTGTGGCGTCACGGGGTCAACTACTAAAATATGAGAACCAAGAATATCGTAGGAAAACTTTGTTTTCTTGCATTGCTTTTTCGATATATGAACATTTTTTTTTTTTAAGTTTCCTTATCAACACTGAATGACTAAATATACTGTTGTTTGAGTTTAAACCCATATCTTATCGAACAAAAATGCCGAATTCGGAAACTTGTTAACGTTTGCTTCATGAATTTAGTCAAATGTGTGACACCTTTTGCATCACATGTGTATTCTATGTAGCAAATTGACAATCAATCAAGGCACTATTGTTATAAGAAACCTATTTTTTGAACATTTTTCGGATGTTTTTTTCATGACATTAATAATGATATTGATAAAAATGTTTTGTAAAAGGTAACGTGGGGGTCTATTCCTCGTATGAGACATAAAATTCAGGCACGAAGCATCGGTCGTGGGGGGGGGGGGGGGGGGGGGGGCTTGCATTTACCATGTTTACATATTAAAAAAATGAATTATCATGGAGCCCCCCCCCCCTACTTTTTGGGGGAGTATGTAAGTATTAATTAAGGAAATTAAGAGTGAAATTGAAGTTACAGATATATACCACGCCAGCTCCCGCCCTCCCCCACGGATAAGGATATAGAAGATTTTCAATTTCCCCTTAATTTTTTTTTATTTTATTAAGGTCTTCCGTTTCCAACGGAAGACCTTATAGTGATTGTAATGTTTCTTATTAGGGTTTTCCGTTTTTCAACGGAAAACCCTTCTGTTATTCTACTGTTTCTTATTAGGGTTTTCCGTTTTTCAACGGAAAACCCTTCTGTTATTCTACTGTTTCTTATTATTATTTTTTTTTTTCCCGCAAATTTTGTGCACGAGATTTCTCGAACATTTTTTGTCTGATTGCTATGAAACTTTCAGGGTATGTAGATGATATTAATATCTCTAGACGTTTTTTTCAAATTTTTAAAATTCACTTCTGGTTATGAGTTATTGCCCTTTAATTGAAAATTGGGGGGTCTTTTGTCCAGAGTTGATCTCGGGAACTACAGATGATAGATGCATGAAATTTGGCGAAATTGTCGGTAACATTTTATAATTTTGCTGGCATGAAAAATTTGGTAATTTCTTTCTTAGTTTTTGAGCTATTTGTCGCCAAAGTTTAAGATTTTTTCCGGGCTGAAATTTTGTTGCTTTTTGTATTATAACCTTTAAACTAAAAATATTTTGTTAATACATATAGAACAAAAGTTGTTTAGAATAACGAGAGCTTTCATTTAAAATTAAGAAAAAAGGGCTGGCCCCTATAATTAGGGGTCAGCAGCTTTCTGATAGCAAAAATCGTAATCATTTTATGAAAAAAAATTAATTTAGTTATTGTTAATATATTAAATAATGTCATTTGGTATCAAATTAAACAAGTTCTGTCTTATATTTTTTTTTCAAATTTCATAAAACAAATATGTGAGAATCGTACATGAACGAGTTAATATGTCTACATAGACACACAAGCGAACAAATGCCACATTAAGGCCCAGGCATTTACTGCATTACGTTGTGTTGCGTCTTAGATAAATTGTTGTGATTCAATTTCATTTTTTTCATCTATATCATTTATGAATTCAATGAACACACATTATTTAAACGTTCTATGTGCAACTATTTGTCGGGGAGCCCCTGTTTGTGACCCCCGCGCGCGCGCGCCGAATGTAAACAGTAACGAACGGCATTGTAGAAAAGAGAGAGCCGTAATGCAGAAGAGAAGTTGTGTATTCTTTCGGTGTACACATGCATTTTCAAGTTACTGTGAAACATATGAACATGCACAGGGAACAATACTACATATTTGTTTAAGGAGGATATTTTTCTCGTGTGAATCGTTTACGAGGAAATTCTGACAGCCACACTTCTGTCGACGATCAGCCGTTGATAAGCCACGAGTAATAAAGGAGAAAAGATGGACATTAAAGTGTGTGATTTATGTGGATGTTACTGAAGAAGGTAAGGCTTTTACTCCTTTTAAAGTTTCTTGTTAACTGGTTAAAATTTAGTATATAGTATAGATGTACATGTAAGTACGTGCACACTGTTAGATGTTTTTGTTATGGTGTGGGTGTTTGTTTACTAACGTGTAATTTTTACATGTTTCATGGGTGTTTAGACTCGCTCGAGGTTCATGGGGGACTGGAAAGGGTAACTGAATTTATCTATTTAAAAAAATAACAGATTGTGAATTTTCAACTCAAAATTCAAAGCAGGGTCTAATTAGAAACATATCATATATTCTTGTGCAGAGGACTCCAAATGTAGTCATGAATACCCTGTAGACATAACTTCAAGTAAATAAAATTGTATACTTCAGACTTCAGAGTTAAAACATGACTTTAATATCTTTATGATGCCGATCATTGTATCATTAAAGAGGTATAGCAGACCAACGGGTACCCGGTACATGTACTTGTACATGTAGGTTACAAGTTAGAACTACCGTATGCCTACCATTCTACCAGTTCACATAATTTTTCTTGTTTAGCAGTTATGATGTGTACTTAAATTGTCCTTGTTAATGTTTTAAATGTAATTTTTTATTCTCTTTTTTTAATCTGACTACTGGCAGTACTGGCGTGCGAGCAGTTCTCGCCGAGGACCATTTCTCGCTGGTGCACTGTTACATCATATTTTCGTATATAATTTTATGTGTTGATAAAATGACGTAACAATGCACTGGTGAGAAATGGTACTCGGCGAGAACTGATCGCACGCCAATATTGATTAATTACAGACAAAAACTGAAGAATGCGAGTGTCATTTTTGATTGAACAACATTGTTTAAAATAATTCTTTATATATGTGACGATCAGACCGGTTTGAATACCAGTGCCAGATAGCTCAGTTGGTAGAGCACCTGACTAGAGATTCAGAGGGCCCAGGTTCAAATCCCTTCATTATTTCTCCCATCCTGTTACAATATTGGTGTTGTGACCAACCCCTGGAACTAACAGGTTAACTCGATCCTGCCAGGGATGATCTTCGAGGGTGAAGATCATTTAAGGGGGAGGAATGTGACGGTCAGACTGGTTTGAATACCGGTGCCAGATACATGTAGCTCAGTTGGTAGAGCACTTGACTAGAGATTCAGAGGGCCAGGTTCGAATCCCACTTTGTTCCGTCGTTATTTCTCCCATCTTTTACATATACATGTATATCAGATATATGACAGATGATTAAGGTCATCACATGTTTTGCAAGATGCAATAAGTGTTAAAAACCTTTACTTTACAACAGAATACATTTAAGTGAATATTTATGTTTCTTGTTATTATTTGGTGTGGTTTTCTTGACAGTGTCGCATAAACAATTTACCCGCTCCTAAAACACAAACTTTCTTTTTGTGGATTCAGCTTACCGCTGATTGGCTGCTGTTGCAGCAGACAAATAAGATATGCACGCACAAAACACAATGAACTTATCAGAGAATGAGTTGAGTTTATTTAAACTGTTGGAATTTGGGTATTTTTTTTTAAAATGTATACTTGTGACAATTAAAACATATATGTGGTACATACAGCTGTAGCTTTATGAAGAAAATTTTGGTTAGACCATATATACCTATCATGCAAGTAAATGATATTTACAAAAAACTTGCAATTTATGGGGCACGAAATATACGCTAGTTTTATAAAGATTGACATACATGTAATGTACCACATTCTTTGAAAAATAATCTATTAAAAATTCTTCATTAAGTTTACTCATACATGTTTTATGCTTATTACATGTAGTATTGTTTTTAAAACATGTAATTTATAAGAAAATAAACAAAAACCCTCGCTAAATTTATTTGCAAACAAAAAATACACAGTAGAATTGATCAAAAATGGTATACCAGAAGCTAATACCAGTACATGTACTTTGACGCTGTTCGGTGGGTAATATTCGTTTGTAATTTACGAATTGAAATATTGACTGTTGCACTACAAGTATGGTAATAAACTCTCTCTCTCTCAAACTCTCTCTCTTTCTCAATTTGATAAGTGTTTATACCTATGAATTTTTTTTAATATTATATTATGACTTGATATGCAAATTTTTGATCTTGTACTGCCTAAATGTTATGTCATGTATTGGGATATGTCATACTTATTACACTGCATGGTCAGTGTATTTTTTACAGAAATACTATGCATATGTTAATGTAAACACAGCTATTACTAGTACATGTATGTAAACACAGCTAATTATTTTTTTTATTTATTTCAGCTCAAAACAGACTCTTGTTACCACATGGCTTTTACCGGTACCTGTTGATTCTTGTGGGTCAGCTCCTGAGATTAACGTGTCACCTCTATCCACATGCATATTCCTTGTGTTCTACAGACTATTTACTGGTAATTCAAATTAAATCCGATAATGCATGAACAATAATGGAACTTGAAGAAAGCATCATGCCATGTTGTGGTTTGTGTTTGATAAGAAATTATGAAAACAAAATTAAGGCTGTTTAAAGAAATTCATAATTGCTGTGAAAATTTGTTTTTCAATAAAAGTATACAATTATGTTTCCTTTATTTTTTATTTCATAAAGATATTTAGATGTGTTTACATAATTGAAACCCCCCCTCTATTTAATTGTCTGCATTAAGATTACAAGTAGGATATGTAAATGTACATTTGACTTTGAAATAACATCTGCTATGATAATTACTTTTGAAATGAACAAGAAACAACCTATTTCTACCTTTCTAAGGTATATATGCATAAAAAAGTAGAAAAACATGTCAAATTTGAACATTTTTCATTGAAATCAACTCTGTCTCCAGCTACCTGGGTGTGTTTGAATTTAATTCTAATTTAAGGCAGATGTCTAACTTGTAGGTTGTAACTTACTGTTTTAGCATGGTTAGAAGAAGACTAGAAATCAGAATAGATTAGATATTCACTAAATATGATTGTTAGCTTACTTTTTTCATGAAAACAAGAAATCACAAGCAGGACAGCTGTCTATTTGTTAATTAAAATGGTACAAATCATACAATAAACAAATAAAGATCACATTTTAGAATCATTGATGATTGTTTTCAAATATGTGTGAGAAATGACTCAAGGAAATTGCCACATGTTTCATAAAATTAGGTAAAACATTTCAAACCATGACTTTTTATGAAAATCAAAAGATTGGGGGGTGGGGGGTATACATGTAAGGGTATTTCTAAGTGATGTGAAGCTTTTATCATGATTATATCATGTAGGCATATGTTGTATTGAATAAGGTTTCTTTTTAAAGGTGGTTGAACAAAAGTTGACCTCTAAAAGGTCAGATAAAGATGTTTTACTATGGAGAACCCTGTAAATCTGTGTTTACTAAAGGAAATTGGAAATGGTGGGTTCACTTAAATGGCCATATTTTTATTAAACCTCAATGGAATTGGCAATATGTGGTATTCTTTTTCTCAGAATTGCATTAGCTTTCTTATTCTAAGACAAACCGTCTTTTCATAAAAATGTTCGTGTACTAAGTTAAAGATACAAGGAACAGTTTCGGATAAAGTACCGTCAATATTTTTGTAAAATTGAGAGTGACTGTACTTGAAGGTTTATCATTGTTGCGTAGATTCATGAAATGAATTTTAATGATTACCAATAGTTAGAGGGATGTCTCTTGTTGGAATTGGTAAGCAATATTAAGGCCCCTAATTTTAAGTACATGAGAAGCAGAAATAAATTGTGAAACTTGCGGCTATGACAGATATGTTGACTTTACAGTGAAATTGAAGGTTACAAACGGGAGGTTATATAACATGAAATGTAGGTGGATGGGATATTATATGCCTATTTAGTATTTACTGGGTATGAGGACAATAGCAAGTTTATTGTCCCCCAAGACAGCAAATATTTAATGAGGCAAAGCCAAGGGAAATAGTAGCTGTTGAATGGGACAATAAACTTGCTATTGTCCGAATAGTCAGTTAATTGGTATTTCATTATACAGAAGAAAACTTTATTTGTCAGCGATGCAGAATTTCTTGATGATAAACAAATTAGAGTTAAATCAAACTTTGTATGTAATGCGGCGATCTTATTAGGTCAGAGGTGTTCCGAGTTTAAGGTGATATGGGACACTTCCATGTTGTGACGTATTGTTTATCGAAATAAACAATAAAATAAAGTGTAATTATATAAGTACATGTAGTTTCTTCTCAAAAATGGTCACCTAACTCCTTAGCACAGTGGGTTAGAGGGTTTACTAGGAACCTGTAAGTCATGAGTTCGAATCCCGCTGGGGTTTTTACAATTTTTACCTTTTCAAATATTTTTAAAAGCTATTTTTTGGTTAAATATTGTAAAATTTGAAAATTCTAAACCGGTGAAAAGTTTTCAATTATATAGTACTTTAATCCACATTAATATCGACAGATGTCCCATACCACCTTAAAAAGGAGGGAAATCAAATTCTGCTAATGAATGGTTTTGATGACTATTCACCATGGGCAGATAGCATGGATACTATTTTAGATAAAAAGGCATGTTTATGCGGGCGCCTTCTAGTGATCAATTTGTCGGTCTGTCCATCCGAGATGGCTTGACAGGAGCATAGCTTCTCTCCCCTTGGCCCAATCTGGCTCATACCTCATCCACAGGGTTCCTTTGGTTGAAGGATGTGCAGTGACCTTGAACCATGTTTTTAGGTATAAGGTTAAGGTCATAGCAGAATTATATATATAAAATCCTTGTCTGGGGCATATCTTTTTTCCCTTTGGTCCAATCTGGCTAATATTCACAGAGTGTCTCTATGGTTAAACGATGTGCAGTGACCTTGCATGAAATTTCTAGGTAACGGGTGAAGATCATATCGGATCATGCAAAAATCCTTTTTTGAGAGCATATATAATTTCTACTAACCCCTATTTGGCTTAGACTTCACATAAGCAGAGCTTTTGAGTAAAGGGTGAAAGGGTGTGTAGTGACCTTGAACCTATTTTCAGTGAAAAGAAACTGTGAAGGTCATATCAGAATTATATTTTTAAAAATCCTTGTCCGGAGTATATCTTCTCTCCCTTTGCTCCATTCAGCCTCATACTTTACCCACATGATGCCTTTGTTCAAAATATATGCAATGACCTCGAATGATATTTGTAGATGAAGAGTCAAGGTCATATCAGATCACACAAAAATCCATATTTTAAGAGCATAGATATACTCTCCTTTTAGCCCCTATTTGGCTAATATTTTACCTTTACAGAGTTTATTGGTTAATCGCGTGCAGTGACCTTGAACCAAGTCTGTCAATGTGAAGGTCATAGCAGATCTTTTTAAAATTAGTTTTAAATAGTAGATTATTTTCCAAATATGCTTAATCTTGGTCAGATTGAACAAAAATGCATGTATGTTAGGGGGAATGAAATTGAATTAAAAGTTCTATGCCAGCTGGAAAAATTTCAAGTTATAGGTCAAGGTCAAAGCAGAATTCTCTGAAATAACATAAGCGGGGCCCTTTGAAATGTTCACCATTTCAATGTTGTCTGGTTCATAGTAATTTTACATAGAAAATATTCACAGAAGTACAGTAAAGTAAACTTAACATCGATAAGTTTCTGACAATTAATGACGCAACGAGCACACAGTACGAAAGGTCAACCTTTTGAAAAGCAGTGAAGAGGAAAAGTTGCTCAGAATTATGTTTTAAACAAAATTGATTTTTTACATAAATTTTAATTTTGCATTCTGGGTTAAGAAAAAAGATGTTAGTTCAAGGTAAAGTAAACTTGTACCTAAAATGAAGTCAAATTTGTTAAGTCGTACTTAAACACATTGGTTTTTTTTGTTAAGTCGTTCTTGAAATGGTTAAGGGTTTTTGGTTAAGTCGTACTTAAAAACATTCGGATCATGTTAAGTTGTACCAAGAATCATTCGATTTTTTTTTATCTTTTTGTACTTAGGTTTCTTTGTTACTAGATTAAGAACTCTGCTTCTTAGACGTACTTCTAGCGTTGCTTTCGACATGAGCGGAAAACCCACTCGTTGTTTGCAACGAGCTTTGCTCTAGTTATTATTTTTTTTTTTTATCCGCAAATTTTGTGGAGGCCATTTCTCGTACATTTGTTGTCTGATTGTTATGAAACTTTCAGGGTATGTAGATGATATTAATATCTCTAGACGTTTTTTTCAAATTTTTAAAATTCACTTCCGGTTATGAGTTATTGCCCTTTATTTGAAAATTGGGGGGTCTTTTGTCCAGAGTTGATCTCGGGAACTACAAAAGATAGTTGCATGAAATTTAGCAGAATTGTTGGTAACATTTTATAGTTTTGCTGGCATGAAATTTTTGGCAAAATGTTTTTTAGTTTTTAAGCTATTTGCCGGTAAAGTTTAAGGTTTTGGGGGGTCTAAAATTGTGTTGCTTTTTGTATAATAACCTTTAAACTAAAAATAATTTGTTAATACATATAGAACAAAAGTTGTTTAGAATAACGAGAGCTTTCATTTAAAATTAAGAAAAAAGGGCTGGCCCCTGTAATTAGGGGTCAGCAGCTCATACACGTATTTTTCTAATAGCAAAAATCGTTATCATTTTATGAAAAAAAATTAATTCAGTTATTGTTAATATATTAAATAATGTCATTTGGTATCAAATTTAAAAAGTTCTGTGCCCTATTTTTTTCAAATTTCATAAAACAAATATGTGTGAATCGTACATGAACGAGTTAATTTGTCTACATACACAAGCGAACAAATGCCGTTTTAAGGCCCAGGCATTTACTGCATTACATTGTGTTGCGTCTTAGATAAATGTTGTGATTCAATTTCATTTTTTTTTTCATCTAGGCTATATCATTTATGAATTCAACTACTTATTTAACACGTTCTAATCGGCCACGCAGAACAAAAGTTTGCAATGTTTGTCGCGGACCCGCGAATGTAAACAGTAACAAACGGCATTGTAGAAAAGAGAGAGCGTAATGCAGAAGACAAGTTGTGCATTTTTCGGTGTACACATGCATTTTCAAGTTACTGTGAAACATAAGAACATGCACAGGGAACAATACTTCATATTTGTATGAGGAGGGATATATTCTCGTGTGAATCGTTTACGAGGAAATTCTGACAGCCACACTTCTGTGGACCATGTCGACGGGCCTGTATAATGACCTGATATGTATAATGTCCTGATGACCTGATGAACTTTCTTTTTAAGTTTTAGATAATTAAATAGATGGTTATTAATAAATTTTGCATGTTATTTGATTAATTTTTATATTCTTAAATGATTATTTGAAAAAAAAATATTTTGTTATGAATTTGGAATATTTTATTACGTTTTTAAAATCTGACGGGTATAATGTCCTGATATTTTGTATAATGACCTGATGACCTGATGAACTTTCTTTTCAAGTTTTAGATAAATAAATAGATGGCTTTTAATAAATTTTGCATGTTATTTGATTAATTTTTATATTATTAAATGATTATTTGAAGAAGAAAAATATTTTGTTATGAATTTGGAATATGTTATTACATGTTTTTAAATCTGACGGGTATAATGTCCTGATATTTTGTATAAGACCTGATGACCTGATGAACTTTCTTTTCAAGTTTTAGATAATTAATAGATGGCTTTTAATAATTTTTGCATATTATTTGATTAATCTTTATATTCTTAAATGATTATTTGAAGAAAAAAAAATATTTTGTAATGAATTTTGAATATTTTATTACATGTTCTTTTTTCTTTTTTTAGCTGGCAAGTGTTTTTGTTCAGATTGCTGGTCTTTGCTTGGAGGACTTGGAGTGGCAAATCTTAATTTTTTATTTCCTTTCGTTGGAGTTACTGGCCGATCATTAGTTTCAGTTGTTGATGATTGGAAGTCAAATTTCAATTTCTTTTTAGATTTTGGTGTCTTTGGGATGGATTCAATGTCCTTTTCAAGCACGGAGTCTGGAGCGGGGTGGATCACTGTATCAACATCATTTGTTCGTGGTTTTTTTCGTCCCGACTTTTTGTCACTTCTCTTCAAACTCCTCTTCGATAAGGTGCGTAAACTGACATGCCTGGTATCGGGATCAACTGGTAAGCCGACGAACATTCTAACGGCGATGATGTGATAACATCTTGTCATTGATGGACATTGACATGTTTCCGGATGAAGCGTCACACAGTACTTTTTTTCGTTATGGCCCCTGACTATATATGCTTCGCATTCGGGCACGTGTGTCACGCCTTTGTTGTCTAGTACATATTTGGCCATCGATTTTTGACTCATGTCTCTGTCCTTGTATGGTGTTGACATTGTTTCTTCGGGCAATGGTACTGGAGATGGTAAACTTTCATTATCTGATTCGTCTCTGTCAGGTGTTAGCGTGAGATCGTTGGCTGTGTCCTTTGGATCTTCATTTTCATCAAGATTCAGGACCGGTGCTGATGATGATGGCTTTTTTGTAGGCAAAGGCTTGGCACATACTGGATGATCTCGTCTGGAGCGACAATCTTGTGTGGAATTCTTATCTCATCTTTGTCCAGTCTAGCTTCTTTGAATTTACTTTTCAGTTTGTAGTTTCCAAGACCTGCTCTTCCTCGTTGGATTTCTACTAGGTAAAAGTTCTGCAGATGAAAGAGACTCAACATCATACTGTCCACTGGAAGCTCTTGCCAACCAGTCATCCTTTTAAGGACAGCGTTGATACTTTCCGATGGATTGTTCGTTATACCAGAATAGGAATCATACAAAGAAGGGAACTGTTCTATGATCCATCGTCCAGAGTAAGATGTCAAATCCTTCCGCATGTGTCGATCAAAATAGGATTTTGCGCTTTCTGTCCACTTCGCTGTCAGTAGCTTGTAAGATTCCTCAAACTGACTTTCATCCTCACTTTGCGCCATTTTTCTCCAGTCTGACAAATATACGCCTATTTCAGATGGATCAGCACCAAGCTTTCTCAGCTCCTCCTTGAAATCTCTTTTGAGGTGATTCCAACAATGCAACACCTGAATATTTGGGAAAAACCTCTCAACGGCTTTAGTCAGTGCTGGCTCTCGATCTGTGATGAATGGGATTTTCTTCGTTTTAAGGATTGGAACTCTCTCTGCTAAGAATTCGAACAGACGGTTATGGCATTTCTGAAGTTTTCTGTCGTGTATCAGAAACGCAAGCGGTATCCATGGTGTGTTTTCAAAAAGGACATGTCGAAACACGAGCGGGGAGACATAAAAATCCCCCAAATTAAATGTGGTGTCATATACCAGGCAAATAGGTGAATCTGCGTTACTCTGCAGCAGCTCGATGAATGTGTCCATTATTTCCGGAAGCGCAAATATTGTCAGTAGATCTGGATACACGGTGATTTCAGCGACAAATCCGTCTAAGTGGTGTGCAAGCTGAATCAAGTTATATATGTCGTCCTTGCTCAACTTGCCCTTTTCCCTTGACAAGGCTTGGTGGTTTATCACTTGTCTCAGATTCCGAGGATTTAATATTCCATGATGGTCTCCTTCAATATTTGGTTTTGATGACAGGTTTCTGTACACCGTCATAGGCTTTGAGCGGGTCTTCTTTAACTCGTTTAGCACAGTTTTCGTTGTACGAAGATATTCTTCTTCATTTGCCTTTCTATTTCCGTGAGGGAGGCGTACATAAACTTTGTCATCTCCATGGTAAGACACGAGAACTCGTTTAGGGTTCGTTGGAATATGATATGCGCAGCGTTTGAATTTGTTTGATGAATTTGGTCTACTCCGGCCTTTGCCTTCTTTCACTCCTGGCATACGGATATGAAAGTGGTTTTTAATCATTTCGCTGCCATTGGTTGATTTTATTGTGGTTTTTCCTTTATGCACCCACTGGTACTGGTCGCATGCCCAATCCTGAGAGGTAGGACATTCGATTATGTATGATTCGCCACCAGCAGGTTTGATTGGGGGAACGTTAGAGATCTGTTGATCAGAGGCATGTAGAAGAGCATCAAAAATCTCTTCTGATGTCAGGGTATCTCTGGAAAACAGGATGATGCCACCGCCCATCAGAGGTACTTCTGGGTATGGACTGGAGTCAACTGAGGAGCCAAGAACAGAATGTGGGACCATTTGGAAGCTGCAATATAAAGAAAAATACTTAAGAATCACTTAAAACTATTAATATTTAGGATACTTATATTAATAAGAAAAATATTTTTTCTGTAAAGATGTTCCATGTATTTATTGTTTATTCATAATTTACAATCACTTAAAACTATCAAATTTTAGGATATTTATATTAACAAGAAAGTCTTATTATTTATTGTTTACTCACCATGAAGTAACAGCCTCCACTGGTTGTACTGGGACTTCAGGGTGGACAGGTGATGGGACATCGTCATGTAAGCTGTCGTCAGTGAACCTGCAATGGCAATTAAATAATCATTAGTTTGATATTATAACTTTATTTATTTTTTTTTTTTGTCGCACTAAAATATTCCATGTTTAGTTTTTTGTTTTTTGATTCATTCAATGAAATAACCATTAAGTTTAAAAAAATACAAACATGGAATCGATTTCGTGCGTCAAATTATATATATTATTGCTCATAATTCCGTGTGAAGTTCTCCATAAGACATGGACTAACATA